>QRFB01013504.1:0-22021 GCA_008931105.1 Oenanthe javanica
CAAAAAATCCCCGAAAATGGGTATGAGAGTATGGGACCATGGGGTAAGGTACTTTACTTTTCTCTTGTGTTTTTTTCTTCTGAAACCAATTACGTTTCCATTGTTTATAAAGTTTTAGTATAAAACATAGTACTGTGTTATACTATTATCCATTGTTCTTCGGTATTTAGTTATGATTAATAACCGATTAATCCATATTTGATAGTTCATTAAACTGAGATTAAATTTCTGATTATTCAACTGATCATTCCGACAATACCTAAATTTCCGTGTTTTTACGAACTGAATTCAATTTCCGCTTTTTACGCATCCATATTACGTACAAATATCTAATAGTATAAGGTAGTATCTAGAAAGACGGCAATACCGATGACTTTTCTAAATTCTAAATTTACTTGGATGGTTTCGAGTGGTCCAAATAACCGAATTTTATTTGTAGAGGTTGATGTATAAGCATACAAGCATGGAGTTAAATAACTGAATATTATAATTATAATATAATATAATATAAAATTATATTATATTATCAATAAATTATCTTGGGTACAAATTTAATATAATAGTATAAATAAAGAGAGTATAATATAATAGAATTTCGATAAATAAATATTCGATAAACAAATAACATGGTCAAATAAATAATGTTTTCCGGTCCTAACGTGATAGAGATAATGTATTTTTGCAAACAATTCATTAATTAGAAAAAATAAAAAATATATTACTTTATTTTCGAATTATAATTTTTTTATAAAATACTAATTATAATAAAGATTTCCTAAATACATGTAGGGGGGAAACATGGTCCGCAATTCGCATGGGGCATGGACAGTGGGGGTAGTAGCGGAACAGTAGGAGTACAATGTCAGAAAAATGGGGTTTTATTGGGACGGATTTAGGTCCAATTTTGTAGGTTTTTGCCCACCTAGGGTAAAAGTAGTGGCCCAGAGGGAGAATTGGACGAGAGGACTTGAATTCTTCAAAGCTTCCTTTGAAATGTTATTTAATATCCTATATATATATATATATTACTAGAATAATTGTAGATAAAATTTGTAGTTGGTATATGTTTTAATTAAGTTACTATTTATAAACTTCAATTTTTTTAAAAGTTATTGCTCTTTAATATTATTACCTTTTTTAAAAAAAATAAACACTTGAATTTTCACTAGGGTGGTAGTTTCGTATTTTCGATAGAGTTTATATTTATAATTATATTAATTTTGGATCAGGTTAAAATCATTAAAATTAAATGAAATTTTAATTTTTATAACTAAATTTTAATATCAGATGTTAGGAATGAGTTCAGCCAAAACTATACAGAGAGGGGTGAATGTATAGATTGATATTTTTTTGTTAGCCTTTGATTTTCTTTTACTGTTTGAACTAGTGACTGGTGTTGTAGCTTTATTAACCTTATCAGTGTTTATTTTAGAGATGCAGAATTTAAAATGAACACTTCACAGTTAAATATCAATCTAAACTTTTATTAGAATGATTTGATACAATCTGAGAATCTTTGTGGAATTCTCAGTTTCTTGTTCTTGAAAGAAAACAAGGTATGCAAAACTATTCAACATACTGAACTGTGAAGTTGTGCATTCTACTAAATAGACAACATGTCTTGGTGCACATGCTTTCACAGTCAGTTATACTATAACTAGAAACAGACAAATGAAACTTTACATTTTACTCAATTCTATTTCTAGCTAAGTCTTTCTATTTGATAGTCTACATCATCTACTTTCTATCTTCTATCATTGTCTTGTTCTTCCTTCAAGCTTCATTGTAGACTTGTCATTATCTTCACAAGATTGACTAACCTGATAACGACAATGCTTCAGATTATTTGTCTTATTCTTCTGCAAATTTCCTTGAAAGTAGCTGTTTGAAACATTCGAATACTCAGCTTCAATGTACTTCAAGAAGTCAGGCTGTGAGCTGCTCAATCGAGTACTTGTGAGACTTCTCGATTGGTCTTTGACTTGAGACTTCTCGAGTGTATAGACTTCTTGATTGCATATAGCTTAATGACTTCTCGATCAGGCTAGACTTCTCGATCAGACTCGACTTCACACACTTCTCGACTGACTCACTTCACAGATTTCTCGATTGCTTGCTTATCTAACTTCTCGATTTTTTTAATTGGACTTCTCAATTGACCATTTCTTTGCACTTCTCGAATGACTTCATATCACTGACTTCTCAATTGAGTAGACTTCTTGATTGAGTAGATTCTTGATTGAGTAGACTTCTCGATTGAGTCATTTGAGACTCCTCTACCAGTTTGCACTTGTGACTTCTCTATCAATGTGTCTTCTCTATTGATCAATTTCCTTAGAAATAATTTCTTCTGCAACTCCTTATTTGATGTAATCTTTATTCTCCTGATGCATGATTCATAGAATCTTCTACCATTACAATTATTCTAGATATTACTCATTTACATTTAGAGATGCATTAGAAGCAAGCTTCTAACTACAAACACATAGTTAAAATAAACCAAGTCACTATTTAATACAAGAAGTACTAGAATGTTATAATATGACAAGTAAATACAATAATGGTTGGCTTGATTTGATCCAACAATCTCCCCCAATTTGGGAAAAGAGAATTTCAGAAATTAATATAAGATATCAAGCCTACCTTTATTGTTGTTTTTGTTGTTTGAATTGATCATATCTTGCTTTCTTTTCATTTTCTTCCCTGGAGTTGATCTCTTCAATAGACTGGAGAATTTTTTGTCTGACCATAACATCTTCAATTAGAATTGCATCTTTTAGTATGTCAGTAGCAATTTTGAGAGTTTGCAGGGGATAATCAAGGATAAACTTGAGTCTGATTTTGGTTTTTACACCAATCTTCAGCTTGAACTCAACTCTATCAAGATCTTTGAATACTCTGCACTTTCCATGTTTTCTCAGTTCTCAGATAATCTCTCTATCTCTTCATCTTCTTTTATCTTATTTTCCACCATCTCTTCCAAGTACTTTACTTTGTCAATTTTCTTTTTGTACTTCTTAGCCTAGTACTCAACCACTTCAACCATTTTCAATTTATCTATCATGCACTTCTTGTCAAAAAGATTAATCACTCTTTTAATATCATGAGTGGTTGAAGTTGAGTTGTCACGGTAGAAGGGTCTCTCTTCCCCATCAACAGTGGTCACAAACATTCTCTTGTCCCTTATTTCAACCTTTGTAATTATATATGCCTTCCATTGTTTAATCTTTACTTTATCTGTAATATCCCGTATTTTTATTAATATATTTAGTTATATTATTTAATATTAGGAATAATATTAGTGGGTTAATATTGATTTATTAGTTATATTTATTTTATAATTATGATATTATTTTAGAGAATATTATTAGTGGAAAAAAAGAATAGATAAAAAGAAAAGGAAAAAGGGTTAGGGTTTAGAACAAGAATAGATATGTAAGAATAGTTGGGCAGTCATGGAGAAAAAGAAAAAGAGATAAAGAGAAGAAGAAAAGGTATAAGGAAAGACCGATAAAATAGGGTTCTTGTGATTGTGACATCTAGATTTCTTGTGGTTATTATTCTTTGATTTTCAAGGTACGGATACATTCTACACACTCTCTTTGTTATCATATCATTAATGTACGGATATTTTCATTATACTCTCTATCTTGTTATTACTCTACCCAATTCGTTTGTTTGATCTCTTGAAAATCTAATTTTTTTGTTAAATTCGTATCTGATTCATTATTTGTCGAATTGTTACGATTTTATTGTGCCTGTAAAGATATTTTGATTATCTTCACCTTCCGTTCTTTACGTTTTCTGAAATTCGATTTGTAATTATTTTGAAATCTGTCTTTTGTGCAATTTGACGNTGGTTCGTAACTATTTTGAAATCTGTCTTTTGTGCAATTTGATGTGTTAATTCATGTTTAGATACTGTAACTTCAAATATTCATAGTAAACTAAAATTGTATTCGATTTTTGTGAGCAATATCATTCTGGAAAGGTTTTTTCGAGCTCTTCGTTCTTTTTTTACATTCCACTGTCAAATTCTATGATCTTGAGTTCTTAAATATCAAAATATTACTGTGATCATAGCTGATTTTGTTATGGCAGTCCACATTTTAATTGTTTCTGAATTCGTTACATCTCCATTTTTGACGAGTCTTATCATTCTAGAAAGGATCGGAATCCTCTACGAGTTCTGTGTTTTGTGCTTTTCATTTGGATTCATATTAAAAGAGTTAATTGGCTTTCTTTAGAACTGATCAAGTCTGATTGTGTTTTGTATAGTCTAATTTATATGATATTTGGGTTGGTAATATTCGAGTAAGTTATTTTCGATTAATTTGTGATATATGTATTATTATTAGACTTCTTTTCGAGTAAGTTTTATGTAAGACTTACATAGATTATTTGTGATTATATTTTGATTTGGGAGATATTGTAAGAATCCGTTATGAGTGGATTAATCTCATGTTTTGGCACCTCCTATGCATTGTATTTAAATAGTATGAGTGTGTCGCCGGAACTATGGGACACGTATAGTCGTGAATAATTTGTTTTTGTTTGGCCATTTGGGTAGCATTGTGTTTAGTGTCTTGCAAACCCTTATAAGATTTTGGGTAATATTTGATTTATTATATGCAAACCCTGTAAGTTTTGATGACTACATATTCCGGAGAACCGAAATGTAGGACATCCTGTAAGTGTAAGATTACCTCCCATATCCATAAGTAAGTTCACTTTTGATCTATTTGATATTATTATCAGTAAGTGCTAAGAGTATGTGTAAGAGTAAGAACATTTATGATTAAAAAGTATGTATGTTAGAATTGTAAGATAAGTATCTATCATGTTTTTTTTATTTATTTATATTATGAGTTAAGTATGACCAATATCTTTTGTCTCTTTCGATTTGTTTCATCATTCTTTATTCAGATATTTTTTTTGTTCATATTGTCATCGTTCTAACCCTTGTATTCTTTGCATAATTTTATATCCGTATATGAGCCTCTCACTCACTGCCGGTGTATGTTTTTTTGATTTTCCCCGGCAGATTAGGTGGGCTACTTTGTGAGCAGAGTTCGATTTGTGAAATTTAGAGACCTTAGTTGTATTTTTAATTTATATATTGTAAGAAGTTGGATATTGAGTTGTTGTAACTTTTTATTGAATTTTTGGAGAATTTTATTTAAGTGAATAAGTTCGGGATTTTAAAGTTGACATCAGAGCTAGAGTTTTATGATTCTGTAGACTTGCATTTATGTCCGACTTGTGAGATTTAGGTAGTTGTAAGATTGAATTTCAGGATTATTGAGATTTACCTTTAGGCTCGACCTGTGAGTATGGGTAGACTGCAAATTTATTAGTTAGTTCAGAATATTATTTGTTTCGTATATTCTTGGATATCTTTTCGTGCGATCCTTATTCGTAAGTGGGTGCAATATGATGAAAACTACTAAATAAAGATGCAATTTGAAGACTCAACCGTAAATAATAAATTTTTGAAAAAAAATTAGGTTCATGGAAGATATCAACAAGGAAATCTTCAGCAATTTCAACTTAACGCGTGACATTTTGTTTGATTTAAGTGTGGATATCGAAGTTTTTTGATGTATTGTTAAACTAGTAGCGATAGAAGGAGACCGAAAACATCTAAGAGAATAAAGGACACTTTTAGGATAATCGTCAAATATATAAGCGGTCGATTTAGGACTTGTAGTGTTAGTCATCGAGAAAGACCATAATTCTAGTTAAATGCAACGTCAAGGTGGAGCGAGCTATTTACGAGATTAGAGGAAGCGGTTCGTGTTCGTTATCGCAACTTTTTTTTAGTAGAGGTGTGCAAGATTAATTTCAAGGAAGAAATTTCTATTAGGAGGGAAGAATGTAACATCCCATATTCTTATTAATATATTTAGTTATATTATTTAATATTAGGAATAATATTAGTGGGTTATTATTGATTTATCAGTTATATTTATTTTATAATTAGGATATTATTTTAGAGAATATTATTAGTGGAAAAAAAGAATAGATAAAAAGAAAAAGAAAAATAGTTAGGGTTTAGAAAAAGAATAGATATGTAAGAATAGTTCGGCAGCCATGGAGAAAAAGAAAAAAAAAGAAAGAGATAAAGAGAAAAAGAAAGGGTCAAAGGGAAGACCGATAAAAAAGGGTTCTTGTGATTGTGACATCTAGATTTCTTGTGGTTGATATTCTTTGATTTTCAAGGTACGGATACATTCTACACACTCTCTTTGTTATCGTATCATTAATGTATGAATGTTTTCGTTATACTCTATATCTTGTTATGACTCTACCCAATTCGTTTGTTTGATCTCTTGATAATCTGATTTCTTGTTAAATTCGTATCTGATTCATTATTTGTCGGATTGTTACGATTTTATTGTGCCCGGAAATATATCTTGATTATCTACAACTTCCGTTCTTTACGTTTTCTGAAATTTGGTTCGTAACTATTTAAAATCTGCCTTTTGTGCAATATGATGTGTTAATTCAAGTTTATATGTTGTAACTTCAAATATTCATAGTAAACTGAAATTGTATTCGATTTTTGTGAGTAATATCATTCTGGAAATGTTTTTTCGAGCTCTTCGTTCTTTGTTTACATTCCGTTGTCAAATTATATGATCTTGAGTTCTTAAATATCAAAATACTACTGTGATCATANCTGGAAATATATTTTGATTATCTACAACTTCCGTGCTTTACGTTTTCTAAAATTTGGTTCGTAACTATTTGAAATCTGCCTTTTGTGCAATATGATGTGTTAATTCAAGTTTATATGTTGTAACTTCAAATATTCATAGTAAACTGAAATTGTATTCGATTTTTGTGAGTAATATCATTCTGGAAATGTTTTTTCGAGCTCTTCGTTCTTTGTTTACATTCCGTTGTCAAATTCTATGACCTTGAGTTCTTAAATATCAAACCACTACTGTGATCATAGCCTGATTCTGTTATGGCAGTCCACATTTTAATTGTTTCTGAATTCGTTACTTCTCCATTTTTGACGAGTCTTATCATTCTAGAAAGGTCTCGGAATCATCTACGAGTTCTATGTTTTGTGCTTTTCATTTGGATTCATATTAATAGAGTTAGTTTGCTTTCTATAGAACTGGTCAAGTCTGATTGTGTTTTGTATAGTCTAATTTATATGAAATTTGGGTTGGTAATATTTGAGTAAGTTATTTTCGATTAATTTGTGATATATGTATTATTATTAGACATCTTTTCGAGTAAGTTTTATGTAAGACTTGCATATGTTATTTGTGATTATATTTTGATTTGAGAGATATTGTAAGAATCCGTCATGAGTGGATTAATCTCATGTTTTGGCACCTCCTATGCGGTGTATTTAAATAGTATGAGCGTTTCTCCAGAGTTATGGGACACGTATAGTCGTGACTAATTTTTTTATGTTTGGCCATTTGGGTAACATTGTGCTTAGTGCCTTGCAAGCCCCTGTAAAATTTTGGGTAGTATTTGATTTGTTCTATGAAAGCCCCTATAAGTTTTGATGATTACATATTCTGGAGAACCGAAATGTAGGACATCCTATAAGTGTAAGATTATCTCCCATATCCATAAGTAAGTTCACTTTTGATCTCTTTGATATTATTATCAGTAAGTGCTAAGAGTATGTGTAAGAGTAAGAACATTTATGATTAAAAAGTATGTATGTTGGAATTGTAAGATAAGTATCTATCATGTTTTTTTTTTTGTTTATATTGTGAGTTAAGTATGACTAGTATCTTTTGTCTCTTTCAATTTGTTTCATCATTCTTTATTCAGATATTTTATTTCTTCATATTGTCATCGTTCTAACCCTTGTACTATTTTCATAATTTTATATCCATATATGAGATTTTTCCTCACTGCCGGTCTATGTTTATTTGATTTTCCCGAGCAGGTTAGGTAGACTATTTTGTGGGTAGAGTGTGAGTTGCGAAATTTGGAGACCTTAGTTGTATTTTTAATTTATATATTGTAAGATACTGGATATTGAGTTGTTGTAACTTTTTATTGGATTTTTGGAGCATTTTATTTAAGTGAATAAGTTCGGGATTTTAAATTATCATTTTCAACAACTTCTTGGATAGGCTTAACTGGTAGACCTTTGTTAGGAACAATGAGTTGTTTTCTCCATTTAGGATATCTAACTAGCAATGAACTAGTAGATTTCTTGAATTTTGTTCCTGTGGCAGTGTTGACCTTGATCTGTTGACATGGCTTCAATCTCTTGAGTTGAATTTCTTTTACTTCCCTCATTATCACTCAATGGGCAGTCACTTTGACAAGATGTCTTTTTGGTGATTTGGATTTTAGGATTCTAGCAGTTTCAGAAAAATTTAGTCATATTAGTGTCCTGAATTTGGGTAGGTACAGTAGTATGAGTACCAATAACTTGTTGCTTGGATGGCTTTTTCCTTTCATACTTTTTCTCCTTGCCTGACTCATCTCTCCTTTTCTTCTCATCTCTATCCTTCCTTCCCTTATCATCCTTCCTTCCACCCTTATCACTCCTAGGTGCAGGTTGATTATCTTTCTTTCCCTGACCTTTGTCTTCATTATCCTTTTTCTTCCTCAATTCTTCATTGGCAAAGTCTGACACTTGATCATTTATGAACTTTTTCAATTTTTCCAAGATCACTTTGTCTTCTTCCTATTTACCAGGCTTGTTTTCAAGCAGATTATTCAGACTCATGTCTTGGTTTCTGTTTTCTTTGTTCAAGTGCTTGGAGAGCATGAAATGTCCAGCTTGTTTGTTTTGGACAAATACCACACTCCATCTGGATTATAGTAGGCCTCAGGAGACGACTTATGACTGATTTGTTTAATTCCTCATCTTCATGGGTCACTGTTTCAATTGCTTTGTGCATGCACTCCAGTTCAGTGTATGAGAGTTGATGAAATGTCCCCAGAGATAGCTTGAAATAGCCAGACTCCATCTGCATTATTGGCTCTTTGCACAGTTTGCCATTTTTCTCATATTTTACTCCCCTTACAGCTATGATGGCATTCTCCATAATCTTCTTGTAATCCCAGTGATGACCCTTGACTTGTGCCTTGATATTCTTTAACTCAAGCAAGAATTCTTTATCTGTATAGGGCTTCAACACCTCCATTATGAGAATTGCCAATACTGCCATTTGCCTTTCTACCTCAATCTCCACACTTCTTTCCTTCTCCCCCTTAGGGTTGATATCTTGTTTCTGCTGTAGAAAGGAAGAGTGAATAGGCCTGATATGAGAAGAATCTTGCACCTGAGGAGCTTGTCTTGATGCAAGTATGGTGGAGACAAGACTTTGAATGTTGGCTAGCTGGTTGGAAACCTGTTGAAGAGTGATGCCTTGGGCAGACATGGAGGAATTGACTTCCTTTTGGAGAGAGCTCACACTAACAACTTCATTTACAGTGGTGGAGATGGTGTGTTGATATGTAGTCAGTTGCTCCACTTTTTTAGCTAATCTTGCAATTGTAGAGGCTTGAGCCCGCTCATCCCGTGCCTTTGACTGATAATACAGATCCACCTGAAAAGGAGTCATTTCATGTAACTTGACATCCTTTGGTAGCATATCAGCATGCCTGTTCTTATAGAGAACCTCCACCATGTTATTTGTCCTTGACTGATTTTGTTGAAGATTAGCATTGGTTTCAACCATTTCCTTGAATGCTCTTTCCATTTTCTCCATTTTGTCATTCAACTCCTTTATATGAAGCCTTGCCAAGGATGACTCAGATCTTGGAGCATGCATTCCACTAAGAATGAACTTTTCAATAATAGAATTCATTCTGCTCTTCATCTTGCTTCTGTGATCTTCAATTTTAGATTGGAGGCCCCTTGCTAGGTAGTGGTTGGCTTGCAATTGCACTTTGGAAGCCACATGGATGGCATCATAGATTGCAGAGGGAGTGAAGTTCCTTTCACATAACCCAAGAGAAGTTTGATATTTCTCCCTCAGCCACTGTAACATCTACTACTCCATGCTCACAGTTTGCCTCTTGTCCAACCAGGCATCCACATTTGCTTCTCCTTCTTCAATCGTGCTCATTTTTGTCTTTAATCTCCTCTTGATCTTTTGCATATGCCAACATAATAGCAGCATAATCTTGATTAGGTAGGTGTGCAGTCAGGAGTTTCTGGGCAATGTGGTAAAAATCATCCATTTGATCACCATACAGCTCTATCAATTTGTCCTCAGAAAGTAACCCATCAGTATATGATCCTGAAGAACTACCATGTTGTACAGGCTCCAGCCATTGAAACATAAAAGGAGAGCTAGGGCCACTTATTACAGTGGTTCCCTCAGTATCAATTTCCTCATCTAATTTCTCAGATGATTCCAGAGATACTGGATGAACATGTGAGTTCTCCCTAGGAGACATCCTTTGAATGACTGAGGATTTTCTAGGGGATGCATTGTCATGGTGTGAAGGTCCCCCAGATTGCCTAATGTCTCTGAGGACATGGTCTCCAAAGGCTCATCAATGAGACCAATGAGTGATGTAACTCTAGCCTCCACAGAATCTGAAGTAAAAACTTCTGGAACCTCTGTAGTGTTGATGGTGTTATTAGGATATACCCCAGCATGTATTCCCTGACCATCTAGATGTATGTCCTGGGTGGTGAGCAAGGTGTCATGTACTAAGTCACTTAAAATTGGCTCACTAGGAGGATTAGATTCCTGGTGATCTAAAACAATTTGTGTTTGGCCTGACACAATTGGTTGAGAAGAAATTTGAGAAGAGAAATAAGTGTTTTGAGAAAGATGATTGTTGGCAACTCCCTTGAGAAGATGGGGAATTTTCAATGGACATTCCCATGTGCTCTTGTGTCTCATTTTCAACTATGCTTCTTTTAACAACATGGGTGAGTTCCTGTGTTGGTGCAGACTCTTTATAGAGTGGAGTGGGCTGACTCTCAAGTTCAATAGATGCACTTTGTTGAGAAAGTGTACCTAGTAGCAGGTGTAGTCCATTTGTTACTTCTACACCATATTGGGAGGATGTAGAGTTGTCTAGTATGGCCTCTTTATTTTTCTTTCTCCTCTTGAGAGGTTCCACGAGTGACTCATCTGAGTGAGTTGTTTCTGCACTTTCTATGACTACCTCTAGCTTTTTCTTTGGAGTAGGTTTTCTCTTTTTCTTCTTTTCAACCACACTCTGTTGGGAGGATGTGGAGGTTTATTGGTGAGATTGCGAAGTTGTATGAATAGTAATCATGATAACTCAACACTAGAACATGACAGGTAAATAATACTATGCTTACACAGAAATCAGGAAGAAATGAAGACAAGGCAAATACAGTGAATCAAGACATTAGAAAAAATTTTGAAGTGTATTACAGGTCACTGAGAGAAGTTCATTAATATGTTCACGCCTCAATGAAGAATAATGGTTGAAGACTTTCAGGGTTTCAGAAGTGTTGAAGATTCAGTATAGAAGTGCCACTAGAATATTTCAGTATAAAGGCATTGATTGAAGATAGACTGTGTTCGAAGCATATGAATCTAGAAGAATTGAAGACATGGTAAAGACAAGGGTTAAAGAAGACAGCTGCAGTGTTGAAGTTATACTCACTGAAAGAAGTTCATTTATATGTTCAAGCGTCAGTGAAGAATAGAGAATGAAGTATTCAAGATTGTAATAGTAATGAAGATGTTGTCTGAGTACCGGAAAAGATTCTAGTAAAAGTACAGTGTTTATTGACAGTGAATGTTCGAAGCAATAAAGAACTGCAACATTCCTGTCATTTAATTTAATTGAGAATATGAAGATCAATACATTGTTAGTCTTGTGAACTAGACCAGTGCACTAAGTGTCAACATAAAGGATTTGGTTAACATATTTATTGTACAAGAGGAATTGACAAGAAGCCAAGTGAAGCCAAGTATGTAAGGATTGAAAAGAAGTTGAAAATACTCCAAGTCATTATACAAGGTGGAGAAAATTGACACATCATATTACTAGCTGAAGAAATTCGACACATGCTATACAAGGGAGGTAAATTCGACACATAGCTTTCCAAATGCCAAAAAGAAGCTATGTCATGTATACAAGGAGAGAAACTCGACATATGGAAGACAAAGTCGACACTTAGACTTCTTGAATCAATGAAATTATTCTAAGGCATATACATGGAGTGTAAAATTTGAAACATGGCCTAAAAAAACTAATTCTAGTACCCTTGTGTGATAAAATCGACACATGCTCAATATTGAGACTAGAAATCGACACATGGATCTTGGCTTCGTGGAAATGATTCTAAAGAATGAAGGAGGAGACGGAAATCGACACATAGGTCATGCACCAAGTGAAATTGACACATGTTGTCAAAGTCAAATCTAGTTAACATACAAAGAAATATTATTCGACACATTGACCCCCTATGAAACATGGATTATTTTCTAAGTACTAATACATGGAAACAAATTCAACACTTATAAAATATCCACGGGATTCTCAAAGTCAACTCAAATCAACTTACATGGGAGAAGTGGTCGACACTTAGAAAGTTGTTCAATTATTGTAAAACCTACACTATATAAATAAATGAATCTAATTCATTTGGGATGTTTGTGTGTGAGTAAATACACACAGACACAAAGAGATACTGGGAGAGACAGAAGCCGGAGAAGAAGAGATAGAAAGCTATACACATACCTTTTTCACCGGAGTTTTATAATCTAGCCGGTTCATTATGTTATAAATATATAGGTGTTAGGTCCAAATGTGTTGTAGAGGGGGGAGGGGGTGAATACAACTTTTTCAAATTAATGAAGCAATAAATACTTTGTAATAAATGAACACGATGATTCAAGGAATATATGTTTTATATATAACTTGAAGGGGTTGCGACGACATTCATTACAATAGTACAATAGAAGTAAAGATTGTAGTAAATGATAATAAGCTCTGTGAATACTCTATCTCTCTCTCTTTTACAAGTGTTTCTTTCAATATTGCTCACTTTCTAAAATGTTACACGAGTACTTCTATTTATACTACTTGAAATCTATGACTTGTAGTCTTCAACAGATAAGATATGAGTGGTCCAATGTTATCCACGTAAATCTTATCTAGTCTTGAAAGTTTGGAAATAGCCAACCAGATGATGCCATGTGTCATGTTAAAACTGTCCTCTATGCAGAACTTCTACTCGTCATCTCGAACATTTAAGTAGAACTTCTACATAGGAATTTTCTACTTGTCATCTAGAACATGTAAGTAGAACTTCTACATAGGAATTTCTACATAGGCTCTATCTCGAATATTCTAAGTAGAACTTCTACATAGGAATTTCGAGATAGAAATGTTCTACTTGCAGAATTTCTACTTGGCTCTAAGTAGAAACTTATCTAGAATTTCTAGATAGAAATTTCTACTTAGGTTCCCTTGTAAGTACTTAGAGAAATTCTGGGCTTCAACTAGAAACTTCAATGCAACATCTTGAACTTGTGATTTCTTCTTGTCTTCTATATTCTTCAACAAGCTCTTGAACATGGATCTCTATTACTGACATAAACTTGCTATCAATGTCCTGACACTTGATGCAATGGTCTGGTTCATAAATGACTAGTCTTGATAGGGTTCTTGCTTCTGAATAGATTACCATATTCAATTAGTAATGTGGCTTTCTAATTGTCGTTTTCCTGCTTCTTCACTTGAAATCAATTAGTCTTATTGATACTGATTGTTATGATCTTGATTCTTTTAAGTTACACATCACTGAGGCATGAACAACTTTGACTTGAACTTCCTGTGATTTCATCTTTGATTGGTCATAATTAACCATGTTAAATTGTATCAATTACCTTGTCTTCAATTTGTATTGATTTATTTGTGACTTCTTGTTCTTGATTGTCTTCCGGTTAAGTATCTTTTCTTCAGTTGAGTTACATTAGATATAGTGTTACAAGTTTAGACACTCTGCCTTTCAATAAGGCTATTATAAAACACTCTCTGTTAGATTGATTTCCTTTTGTACATTCATAGATCTATACATTGTAGTAGGAATGAGTCATATCTCTTTGTTATTGCAAAGAAATAATTTGTTCTTTGAAAACCGGTTCATTAAAACCGTGTGTAGCACCCCTCTAGGTTTATATACGAAATATATATTTCCTGAAACTTGTCTCGTTCATTTACTTGCTAATTTTCTAGAACATTATTGTTTATTCATAAAAATAGAAAATTCGTAAGCCAACCTCCTAACCACTAACCACTAACCGAACTCTAAATTATTTATCCGTAAAAGATTCGAAATAATTTTTTAATTTAGTGAGTATCGTATTCAACCCCCTTCTACGATACTTCAGGGACCTAACAATTGGTATCAGAGCTTGCTGATTGATATACAAATCAGGATCCATTAGCTCAGTGAAGCTCACCATGCCGTAGCTAGTTTGACTAAGATTGGAGACCTTGTTAAATAAGTTTAATTATAAACTTTTAATAAGTTTATTTTATAAACTTTATAAAATTTATTTTATAAATTTTTATTAGTTTATGTTATAAATTTTAATTAGTTTATTTTATAAATTTTAAAATAAATTTATTTTATAAACTTTTATAAAATTTATATTATAAACTTTTATTAGTTTATGTTATAAATTTTAATTAGTTTATTTTAGAAATTTGAAATTAAATTTATTTTATAAACTTTCATAAAATTTATTTTATAAACTTTTATAAGTTTATGTTATAAATTTTAATAAGTTTATTTTTTAAATTTTATAAAAGGTTTTCTTTTAAAGTTATTTAACAATTTAACAAAAGATTAACCTGGTCCATTTTCGATAGCCACTAGTTGTGCCTAAAATAGTCCAAGTCACTTTTACAAAGTAGAAGAATTCGACACATAGATTATGAAAGTCAAAAGTGGTCATGTAACTTCTGAATTGATTAAGAATTCGACATATAGTATGAATGAATGATGAAATAAATTCTAAGATAATGTAGAGGGGAATTCAAGTCGACACATGTACTACAAGGGGACATAATTCGACACATGCTTGACTAATGTTCTAAGGCACTCTAGAGTGAAGCAAAATCGACACATGTACTACATGGTGTAAAGAATTCAACACATAGAGGATTTGGATGATGAAAATTATTCTAAGTCATACAAGAGTGTTGAAAATTCGACACATGACCTTACATGAAATTGACACATGTGTCTGATCACTTCAAAATGGTTAAGGAATGAACATTGAAAATGATTCGACACCACACCAAATACAGTTTGGTACCCCAAGTTTTGTACTCTTTAATTTTTTTTTATTTTAGATTTATTTATTTTTCCAAAAAATTTAAAATTCTTGAAAACTAAAATTTTTCTTAAAATATTAATTTACGGATTTTTAATTTTTAAGAAATTTCAAATATTCTTGAAAATTAATTATTTGTAAATTTTTATTTTTGATTAATTTATTTTCTAAGAAAATTAAAAATTCTGTAAATCTAAATTTTTCTTAAATATTAATTTGAGGGTGCTCAAAGAGTTTGTAGTTGAATATTTTTCCGGGTATTGAAGACAATTAAAATTGACTGAAAAAATTCGATGAAGTTAATTATGGAACAGGTTGAAGAAATAGTGGTATTAATTTCCTCAAAGGTTTACTCCACAGGATCCCACTAATATTTCGGAATCTGGAAAAGAAGAAATTATTTGGGTTTAGTTTTTGGTTAATTTCAGTTTAATTTTTGGATGAAAAATCTTAAGGGTTAAGTAGTGAAGGAGAACATACTAGACAACTTGAAATCTCAGTACAAGCCTTAAAGTTTATTCTACAGGGATATTACATGAATTTCGTGCCAACACTGCAGATCATCTGGAATGTAGGGTTACAGCCATCGGGAACTAAGGATACAACCACATTATATTTAGAGGAACTATTTGTGTGCTGAATGCCTATGAACTAGAACAAGAGCTGAAGAAGATAATAATTGGTAAAATAGGTTGTTAGCATATCCACTATATTTATGACCCAGGAACTAAATTTGATTGTAGTCATGGTTGGAAACCTCTGAATATAAACGAATTGATCCAAGAAACTGAATTGATGATATAGTAGATCAAGGTAGTGGTCAAGGTGTTATAAGTGAATTTTACACTTTGGAATAACTTGAGAAACTGGACTACAAGTCAAGCCTGCAAGGCAACTGGAAGTTCAGTGACATCAGATTCAGACGGAATCCTAATTCTTAATCTAAGGTCTTTACTTATAGATTCCGTAAAAGAGATTTTCAAGAACAGTTCAAGAGGCGTTTGCAAAACCAGGATGGTTAAAAATAAAAGACAAGATCAGGGTTATGCTACACAGTTTGAAGAACCCTGAACAAGCAAATGATGACATACACTGTGTCGGGTTGTAACAGGAATCTCAAGCATTAGTGAGAATGTAGCAAGGGAAAGCATTTGTTGGTGAAGTTAAATGCAATGATGATTCTATCAGTGACAATGATGAACCATATGAATATCTGGCATCAATGACCAATATTGGAGATGAATCACTAAGCACTTCACAGGTCATTCTAACTAGTTTACGTTTAGCTAATTCAGAACTGTATAATTATTAAGTTTTGAAATGTAATATATTCATGTCAACATGTTAGCATCTTAGGACTTAAATGCTTAATTGATTGCTAAGAATGAGATTTGCATGCTAGGATTCATGAGTTTAAATAAGTACATTTCATACTTGATTTTATATGCAGTAAAATGAATATCTAGAATTAGATATGGTGTTCTAGACGGTTAGGTGTATCCCTAAACATTTGTTGCAATTTGATTTAAATCTTCTGTGATTTAATACCTCTGCTAATGTTGTAAAAATTGCTAAATAGACAAATAGGTCATAGATCAGATATTTTATATTTGTTCTTATTGTGATAAATGACTTGATAAGTGTATGTGGAATTTGATATTGCTCATAATATTTTATTCAAATATTCTGCATATTCCTAAATTTCTGTATATGCTTATTTTCATATGATTTGCTTCCACTCACATAGTTGCACTTAAATGTCAAATCACTTCATGTATTGCTTGTTAGGGATAAGATGATTAAAAGATGGTAGAATTATCTAAGTAGTCAGTCAGACTTATTGATTCAAGGATTAATCTAAAACTGACTTAGGTAATTAGAGAGAGTTAAAATGTAAGACAACAGAAATGGATTAGACAGAATTAGTAATTAATTTGTTAGTTCTTCTATCTCATGTGCTTTTAGAAAATGATTGAATATATGTAAATCTGCTTTACATTTGTTACACTTGTGTAGAATGATTAAAGCAAATAGTACTATTTTCTAATATGCATATTGAACCTATTGTTACCACTGTTGAAAGTAAAATCTCTAACCCATCTGGACTTAATTAAAGTTGAGTACCAAGAAGCTTAATCATTTATGATTGCAGAGTATGTAACAAAAGACAAAAGTTATGTGATTTCGTGACATTTATTGCACGAGGCATGTGATTAAGATTGGAGCTCTAATATCACAGTTGGTTGAGAAAGCCTACCCAATGGTAAACTTTGGAGATGACAACAAAGGATGTACAAGGGATTTAACTATCATGATTTTGGAATTGTCATCACTGGAAGTATCTTTCTTGTTGAAGGACTTAAGCACTATCTACAGGGCACTAGGGAATTCTTTGTCAAGGGTTTTCTGGAAAAGCATTGAAAATGAAAAGTGTTTGATTTCAAGCAAGAAAGATGGAAGCTCACTCAAACTGAGAATGAAGAAATTTCTTCGTAGCTGACATGGAGTTTGTATGCAAAGGTGAAGTGAACTTTTCAATAAAGTTTCATCAGTAAAGAGTTAACGATGGCATAAGAAGCTCTCACACTTGATATTCGAGACAATAATTTCTTTAATAAAAAAGAAATTGGTGAGAGGACTGCTTCATATGGAATTTTATCTTGAAGGACATTTTAAAGTATGTCATATAGAGAAGTCAATGAAAACATCACACTGAAGCAAATTATGTCATGGAAGAAATATGCTTAGTGGTAGTTAGTGATAACCCTAATTATAACTTGGTTATGTTCATGCATTGAATAGATAATGTATCACAGATGGTGATTGATCACATCAGGAAGATCAAGTTGGAAGTAGAGTAAGTTGTGAGAACTTTGAAATTAGACAATGGAATTGAATTTCGTGAATGAAGTTTTAAATGAAGTCTGCACTTATAAAGTTACTTTGAAGCTAAATCAATTAAAACAACATGCTGCTTTAATCAACAAGATCGTGAAAAGACATCATATGAGTTAATGGCCAACCAGAAGCAAACATTGAAGCTCATTCGTGTGTTTGAAGGAAATTGATATTTATTGAAGATTTAGATGAGCATCTTGGCAAGTTTGAAGTTAAGGCTCATGGAATAATTTCCTAGGCTACTCATTGAAGTCGAAAGCTTATGAGGCGTATGTGATTGAAAACTAGAATGTGATTGAAAGTCTGAATGTATCGCCCAACTACACCAAGCTCCCGAGAATTCAAATGAAAGACTATTCTGAATCTTTGAAGTTTGACATTCCATCAGAGTGAAATTCAGGTACTGATGATGAAACTGAGGTTACAGAAGGAAACAATGATAATGATGATGATTCAGATCCTATTAGTAGAAATGTTAGTGAGACTACATAACTCGTGAAATTTAACAGAATCCACTGAAAAAGGTGAAGAATCTTCAACACAACCTATCAGCAACTTAAGGGGAGCAAATAAAAGAAGGATCTACTAGTCATACTCAACACAATGAAGATCAAAGGAATACATCAAGAACATATATGCCAAGACAAAAGGTTTGAAGTCAAAATCATTCCTGGAGTCTAGTTTTTAGTGATCCAGATTTTGGAGTAAAGGCTAGAAGTGCTATGCAAAGTAAATGGTTATTTTTTAGGAAAGAACAATTGGTAACAGTTGGTAGCCCAAAGAAGAGTGAAGATGCACTGATCGATCCAGATTGGGTGATTGCAATGCAAGATGATCTCAATCAGTTCGAAAGGCAGAATCTACTGAAGTTGGAACCCAGACCACAAGACGAAACTGAAATTAGTACAGTAAGGGTTTGCAGAAACTGGATAATTATTGGCATTGTTATGAGGGACAAAGCCAAACTGGTTGCTACAGGTTACTATTTCAAGATCAAACAGTAAGCACTAGTGACAATACTTGATCCTATTAGGGCTGAACAAGTTAATGACCTAACAATAGGATATCCCTAGCACATGTTGAGCATCAAACATGAATATCTATCATATGAATGTGAACAAGTGCACTCCTGAATGGTGAGTTTGAAGTTGAAGTTGATATACAACTCATGGACTTTGAAGTTGCAGATACATTGGAATTTGTATATCATTCTCTTCCCAAGCTCTCTATAAATGGAGATAGGGATTCAAGCAAATCGTCAAGGACATGGTGACATTCTAACTTGTGTATTACTCGAAAATGATTTTATATTAGATTCGTAATATATCTCTCTCTCTAGAATACAAGGCATACACATAATGTAATATTAGTGCAAGTATACCATGATTTTATTATATGTCGGTCTACTAACAAAACTTGTTCAAGAGATATTTTGCTAAGTAAATGCAGAGTAGGTACAAGATGAGCATGTTGGAAGAGTTGCAATTCTTTTTGGATTACAATTAATTCAAAAGAATGATGGCAATTAAAGTAAGTTAAGGATCTTTTGAAGATGCATAATTTGGAAGATTCTAGACCTGCCAAGACTTCTTGCCAACAAACCACTAAGCTTGATCCGGGCAAATCAGGTATATGAACTGAAGTTTCAAACTATAGATGTATGATCAACTCATTATTTATTCAAGTGCATAAAGACCATATATTTTATTCTCAATATGCCTATGTACAAGTTTCCAAGTGGATACTAGATAATCTTATCTTATAGCTAAGATATGAATTGTTAGATATCTTAAGGGTTTACCAAATCTTAGAATCAGGTACCCTCAAGATAATAGGTTTAACATAATTGGCTATATAGATATAGATGATGCAGGTTGTAAGAAAGACAGGGAAGTCATTCCTAGAAGCTACCAATTTCATGGAAGAAGTTGGATTCTTGTTGAAATGAGAGAAAGAATTCAACACGCATAGTTGCAGCAAAGGCTGAAATTAAAGCAACATGTGAATGTGATGCTCTAATCTTCTGGACAGGAAACTTCTTCAACTCTAACAACTCTGCTAGATATTCTCCACACCATGTATGGAACAAGCGCATGGACACTAGGTATCACTTCTTTTCGAGATTGTTCTTAGTAGAATAACTTGCAGATATTTGTTAAACAATTTGATGAATTCATTTTGTCTAAGTTGGTTAATGAACTTGGGATATTATTTATTTGCATATATGTTAGAAATCCTATCTGCAAGGAATTCTGAAATGAGTTCACAAGTATTAAAATTTCCATATTTAAAGGACTTGTAAATTTGTTTGAAATCTAGTACCTCGTACTTTTTTCTATTAGTTTAATTATCATGCTTACAATGTTATATGTATATGTGGTAGTTAAATGATTTAGCACAAGTTAGCAACATAATTATTTGTATGTTAAATATTTGATGAATATTAGTCAATGATATCTTGCTTAATTGCTATGATATTTTGCTATGATATTTTTAAATATTTTGTTACAAATAATTGTGGCACTTTTGGTATTAGTGATATTATTTAGAATTTCTGTTCTAAGTTATTAATGTTTATTTCAAAAATCACTAATATTAAAAGCTGAAGTATTTTCTAAGTAATGTGTATAAAATTCTCAATATTTTATATACTTAGGAAATATTTCTAAATTTGATTTTATTTGCGAGGATTTGTAATTAGGATCACAAGTATTAAATATCAATATTTATAGGACTTGTGAATTTCTTTTCAACTATATCCTCGAGCTTACGTATATCATTAATAATTGTTATGAGTATAATTGCAATATGTTTGAGTGACGATTATTAGATATAGCGTAGGAAGTTGGATGTTAATATTAAATCTTATTAATATTTAGTATTTACCGCAATTATTTTATCTTATTAAAATTATAGATTGAAGCAATTCAATGTTTAATAAGTTTCATAATTTTGATTTGATAAAATATTAGAAGCATAATTTCTTGTATTTTGAAATTATTGATAAATATCAAATAATGATATTTTGTTAATATTTCTTTGCAATCAATTGTGTTATTTTTAGTATTAATGATGATGTATATTGTTTATATGAAATCACTAATAATAAAAATATGTCTAAATGCTTATTGTTCTATTGAATAATTGCCATGTGTTATTTGATTTATATATGCATGTCTGTGGTAACTGTTTAGTATTTGTTGGTCCCTGATATTGTAGAAGGGGGGTTGAATACAATATCTAAAATTAATCGTTGAATAATTGGATTTAAAATGTTATTTTAATTACTCGCGAAATATTAATTAGAATGAAATACTGTTCAAGTGAAATATATAATTTTAACTTGATTAGTATTACAAAATTAATATTTAGAAAACTATTATATAATTGATAAAAAGATCTAGAACAAATTTGACATGAACTGCTCGAGTTTAATCAATTATATTCAAACTTGCACATAAATCTGTGAATATTACAATGCAGACAAATTTCTGAATTTGAACTGATTTTCTAACACTAACATATGAAGCAAAATCCTCATATTTATAGAGGTTGAAAAAGGCTGGTATGACCTTTATCAATATGACTTAATTTATTGAAATTAAGCCTTGTATGTCTTTTAAAATAGCTGGGCAAGACATATTCTCTCGGTATGACTTATTTTACTAATTAAAAAATCGGTATGACTTTTTAATTAAATAAAAATCACTCCAGCATGACCTTTTGATCAAAGAAAATTCGGTAGGACTTTTCTTTTGAGCTCAGTAAGACTTCTTTTATATATATATATATATATATATATATAAATCTCGGTATGACTTATTATATATATATATATA
>QRFB01013505.1:6072-25269 GCA_008931105.1 Oenanthe javanica
CCCCACCGTCACCGTACCGTGAAGATATTATGTACTCGCTGCCCGCAGCCTTAATTTAGAGCATCTCTACCGGAGACCCTTAGTTATTTATACATAATTTGTGAAATTACCGGTAAAATTATAACCAACCTCCTTATATTAGTTAAATTTATCGAATCTCTAAAGAACAGTAACAAGGCTATATATACATTTAAATATTATAATCAATTCTATTAGAATACATTACCTCACAGATTCGATAAGTTTTAGTCAATTATTATTTTAGCTAATCATTTTAGCCAACACCATTTGTAATGAGAATGAGTTAGAGAATGAAATGTTATTGGGATAACAATGAAATGGGATAAAAATGTTCATTCAATTCTTTTGTTCGTTTTATAATATTAATTTTATTGGAAATGGAATGATCATTTTTATTCATTTATTTGTTTAATATATAAATGAAATGAATTCTAAAAAAAATATTATTTTATTAAATAATAATATAGGAAATATAAATAAGACAAAATTAATTTATATAAGAAATAAGATTATATATATAGTTTGAATTGAAAAGATTAATATTTAAAAATTTTAAATAGTCAAACAATTTTTTTCAATTAAATATATTGATTTACAAACATGTTATATTCGAGAATAAAAATAAAGATACAAAATTATATATTTTTAGTAAAGATAAGAATGGTTATCACATGTGTGAGTGTGAGATAGAAAATTAGGTTATGAGAAATGATAGAAATGACATAAGATTGTGTTTGGTAACTTTAATTTTATTTCAAAGAAATGATTCAAGTTATCATTTCAAATTCTCATATTTATACTAATATTTGAATTTCATGAAATTCAAATGAAATCGAAATTCAAAATTTTAAGATTATCCAAACATGTTTTTAATCAAATTCAAAATTTCAAATAAAATTTATATTTTCAAACAAGCCATAAGGATAATTGATTACATTATGAAATGTTCAACAGAATAACATTTTTTTTATTACTGACGGAATGGTCATTTCTGTTATACTAATTTTCATTAATATACTTCAACCGAGCATGACCTTAGTCGGTCAGAGTTGTCCGTCCTACAATTTACATTCATATTTCATTGGTATTGTTTTTTTGGGCGGGAACACTAAAATCATACAGGGGTGATTGGCGCCAAAAAGATATACATCGGCCATCGGGTGCCCGGGATAAACGGGATTATTCTCTTCACTATGCCTCCAAACGCGTCACTACGTCACTACATATATCATCAAATATGAAAATGACTGAAATACACTTGACCCTTTGCTGCTAGGTTCAATCCCGACCGTCGGATTGATGTGATTGTGGTATGATGGGAATTGAATTTGATTATTCTTGGATTCTCTTCTCTTCATTTTTCAAAGGGTGTACCCTACCACCGCAACTGTCTCTACTGCTCACAATTTTCGAGGTACAATTTTTTATGTCCACGCACATTTTTTTCTTTTTGCTAAATATGTCCATGTACAATTACGTTTAGATTATCTTTTTGCAACACGTATATTACATTTATTTAATTATTTACTTGCATAAAATAATTTTAATTATATTGGTCGGATTGATGAGTGAAAGATGGATACATAATTTGCATTTTTACTGTGACGATACCTGCAATAAGATTGGATTGTATAGAATTGACAAGTGATTTGTTTACTGCGACTAGATCGTGTAGAGTCGGTTTTATATTTGTTTATTTATGAATCTAAAATAAATCGCAGCACGTAAGCTATTTTCTTCGAATGATCAAACTAACCCACTCGAGTCAAAAATTTAAAAATTGCTACGAATGTTCGCTTTTAGACTATCCCCGCTGGATGACACTAAAATAGTGTCACTTTGACGCTATTTTAGTGTCAATTTGACACTATTTACAAAATCAACTTTAATGAAAGTTACACTATATTCTATACTGTATGAAATATTTTATTTATAAAATAGAATATATTTTTTCTTACATACATATAACTATTTTTAATATATAAACTTACAAAAATACTTCCTAAACATATGATTTTATAATTATGATTTATCAAAAATAATTAAAGCTAAAAATTATAAATTTTCTATTAAAAAAAAAGAATTATGAAGTCCATAAAAATTTAGACTTTAAAAATATAAAAAAATTGCAATTTAATAAAAATTTAAATAAAAAAGAATTGAGTTTTAGGATTTAAAAGGAATAAATTTATTTTTGTTAACAAATATGAGAGTGTAGTTGAAATTTTAAAAGACATTAAATTTAGTGTCGAGATAACACCAAATGTTTGCTTGACACAAAATTTGGTGTCACTCCAATTATTTAGTATTATCTTGACATGCGTGTTTCATTGAAATTGATTTTACACTAAAATAGTGTCAAATGACATTATTTTAATATTTTGGTGTCCCATTAAAGATGTTGTTGGTTTCGAAAACTAAACAGTATAATTATAATGACAAGGAAACTATAGCACAAGGGCATGTACTTTGAGTTACAGTCAAAAGTCGATCAATATAATTCTTTTAAAATAAATATTATAAAAAATATAATCTATTTTTAGAACATTTTATAAAATTTTAAATATAAATAAATAATTAAAATTATGTTAATTTTATTTTCAAATTTGTATTTTAAAGATAAAATTATAGCATGAAAGCTGGAAATATATAATAATAAATATAGTAAAATTAAGGACAAAATAAATGTAATTAAGTTTTTTAAGAGCATTTCCAATACTAGAAACTCTTTAATTAAATTATCTTACATTCTTTAGAAAACATCTATAAGTAGAGATATTCTAACTTTTTTCCCCTAAAAAAAATATAGACAGTAATATCTGGTAGGTTATATTTATTATACCCATAAATCTCATGTATAATTTTATATAATTATAATTATAAATAATTACATCAGAATATATATCCTTTCTATTAACTAAAATTTTACATAACTATTATAATTAATCCTTTTAACCAACCACTTTACATACTTCGATGACCGATGTTTCAGGTATCATGGGTTAAAGACTTGCACTCTCATAGCTGCTGTGGCCAGTTCCTGTGCCCCCTACTCATATCAAAAAATATTTTATATTTTAGTATTTATTATTTAATATATTATTAAAAATGGAATATTCGAATCATATCAATAATATATTAAAATTAAATATTAATATTATTAGTTCAAAAAATACACAAAAAATATATTATATTATATTATAATTATAATTTATTGTTTAAACTAAATTTTTATTAAAGTTATATAATAAAACTAAAAAATATTAAAGAAGATCGCAAGATTTATAAATTTATATATTTTAAATCCAATAATCACAACTAAAGCATATTTAACATAAAATTAAACGACCATACAAATTAACCTTTAAATTCATAAACTGAATTATGTTGAATAAATAAAAACTAACAAATATATCTCCCCTTTATCTCTTCCTTTATGTCACCTGTCAGACTGTCAGCATCCACCATCACTTCTTAAAAAATACAAATCTTTTACCTTAACTGTGAGTACAAGTTTATGTATAAAATGTGTGTATTTATATGTACGTGATGCATTTGATATAGGATTAATATTTAATCTTCAATTTTTATCTGAGCAATTCAGTAGTAGGTAGGTCCCTAGATATACTTAAGTTGTAAAGTTTGTTCAAATAGATGTCATTTAACCTGATATAATTAAAGTCAGGTTAATTTGATATCCATTAACCTCTATTATAATTTATATTAATACCTATTATTATATAATTTGCTATTTAAGAAATTGACTATAGATTATGAAATATTATTTTATTTCAATTTTTTTATATAAATTATAATAAATCAATTAGATTAAAAAATTTCCATTTACCCTTTTTCTTGGTCCAAAACAATATAAAAAGGAAACAAGAAAATATATAATAGCCTATACAAAATAAAAATGATATGCAAACCAAAGGTCTATAGATTATAGCTTAATNAAAATTTAATAAATTTGATTAAAAAAATTCAAAATGGACTACTAATTTGAAATGAATGATTAATAATCTAGTTTTCCTGTGTCATGAGCTTGTCTAAATTTATTCCAGGGTTCCACCTGGACCACCCATTTTTCTACTGTGATGAGATTGTTTAATTTACAAGATTTACAACTGTGATGAGCTTGTTTAATTTACAAGATTTACATCAGTTTCTCTGCCCGGGTCTATCGTGTTAAAACAAAGTTAAACTATCTCGAGTACAAAGCAAACTGGAGTATTTTTTTTCCCTTTGGTGCTAACAAAGAAAACTATATCATTTCATAAAATTGGTTGGTTTTATGGTTTAAAATCGTATGGTGTGCACTGTGCATCCCTTATTTAATACATGCGGGTCATCCAATTTCAATCGTAAACCCTAATTACAAACCTAAATCCTCAATTTCTAATCCAAACCCTAATTACCAAATATTGATATCTTCAAAGTAGAGTATCATACAACAAAATACGTTAGTCATATAATAATCCATAGTTTTTTTTTGATAAGCAAAACATTTCATTAGATAAAGATTTAGATACACCATGCCTCAGACTGACTAGTTAAACAACGACTGACTAGCTAAACAACAGAAACAAGACAGCATGCAGACTGACTAGCTAAACAACAGAAACAAGACAGCATGCAGACTGACTAGCTAAACAACAGAAACAAGACAGCATGCATAGACTACAAACACTTGTTAGAAAAAGACTTCAATGACTGCTGTTTTCTTTTGCTTCCTTCTTCATCTGAAGCTCCTCGAATAAGGCCCATTCAAGCAGCACCTCCTCTACTGAGAATATATCTTCTTTAGTTGATGGCATTGACATTCCTGCTTCCTGCACCTGAGTTGCACTTCCATAGTTTATGATCAACAAGATATGGTGCCTAATAATTATAAAAGATAGTGATATATGCACACCCTTTTATATAGTAGTTGACAATAATAATCTTATAGTTATATTTTCAATTTTTTAATATAATAATATTTTTCTATTTTCATTAAATTTCAATTATAATATTAAAAAATAACTTTACAAAAATTTATTTTATTATTTTGTATATGAAATATCTATTAATAACAAAATTATTTCAAAATGCTCATAATTGATCAAAATAAACAAATTTTAATAAAGTGAATGAATTACATTAAAATAAAACTACTATAAAATTAATTAATTATATTTTATTATTACCCATTAAAATATTAAAAAAACGTGAGTAATTACATTTATATATAATATTATATAATGTAAATTATATTTTTATCCTTACCAAAAAAACTTATATTTTTATAAATTAATAATAGAAAATGAAGTTGGTCTATCCTTGTCAACGTGAGTTGGCTTATTCTTTTAGCAAGAACTAGGATCACCGGGCTGGAATGTATGACCTAATTTTCTTTAATTTTAAGATTAATATTTTAGTTTATTTAATTTTTTGATAATTAATTTTAATATCATTAAGCACTATTAATTTTAATATTATTGAGCATTCCATGGAGTGGTGATTTCTAATTGACCCTAGATAAAAGAATATGACAACTCCCGTTATAACATTTCTATTTTAAATTACATTATAATTATATTATAATTCTTTGTTGCATTTTCTATTATTAATTTATAAAAATGTAAGTTTTTTTAAGGATAAAAATATAATTTGTATTGTATAATATTATATATAATGTAACGACTCACATTTTATTATTATTTCAATAGATAATAATAAAATATAATTGATTTACTTTGTAATTGTTTTATTTCAATATGATTTATTCACTTTATTAAAATGTGTTTATTTTGATTAACAACAAATATTTTGGAATATTTTGTTATTAGTATATATTTCGTATATAAAATATCAGAGTTAAAATTTTTGTAAAAATTATAATTGAAATTTAATAAAAAATAGTTAACATATTACTACATTAAAAAATTAGGAAGACAAATGCATGAATCAATTTTGAGTGACCACCCTTAAAAAAAAAAGGTGCTTGCGGCTTGCCATCTCGCATCCATGTAACAGCACATGCATGCCGGACCCAACAATCGGTCCAAAACAGCTAGCTAATATTAACTTTCCCTTGTAAAGACATCAAACATGGTGAATATTATGGGATGTTAAGAGGTGATACTTCTTATTATTGTAGCTAACCTTCGCCTACCAATTATATACTCCAAATATTCAGGCAATCTTACTATACATTAAATTACACTACAACATCAACTTGATCCTGGATAAGAAATGCAAATATCTAAGCCTGAACTATCACACTGTTCTGCTGCACCAAAACATCACCGCTATAGCTATAGTAACCTGGTACTGCTGTTTAGTTGGCCAGTGCTTGTATTAAACAGATAAGATAAATAAGTTCAAAGATGAAAATTCTTTATTATCCCATAAATTCACCTACCAGACGTACCGTGATACTTTAATACTTTATCATGGTTAGTTTGCAAAATCCATGGCTTACCGGTAGAACTCTATTTCGCATAAGAAAGAAAAGAAAGAGTACCCACTAGTAAGAGCGGAATGCTCTCAAGACCAATTCACTTGACTGACTTGAGAAGACAGAGGAGAGAGCCCTGACCAACCGGCCCAGGGCTCAAGGGCAGAAAATGCAACTCTGTGAGGAGGTGTTGTTAAATTGCTTGAAAGTACATTCTAATAATTGCAAGATCTTGAGTCAATTGAACAGATGATATTCACTACAGTACCAGGTTTGCTATGTTGCTATGTCCTAATGTTTACCAAATAACTGGATTTTGATGCCTAGTTTCTTGCACTTTAAAACAAGTGCATAGCAATTTACAAATGACCATTTTATTATGGCAAGGTCAACAAACAGCCGTATAGGTTATCCTTGTTCGCACTATTATTAAGAACAGGACCTTCCTACTAAATCATTTACCAAAAATGGGAGTACGGGACAACATACCAAAGTTGGTATTTCGTAATAAAATCTTTTGATTGCGGAATATGATATACATTATTACATAATAAGCAGATAAAACTGCTCTTTCCTAAGCAAAATAAAAACATTTATATTTATTCAGTTTTGTGACTTAACAATATAATAAAAACAGAAAAACATATGAGTTTTTAGATATTAAGTTTAAAAAGATAAAACAGTACAGATGAAATTAACAATCAATGCTTTATAATCAGCAATATTAGAATATGCTATTCTGCAGAGTGTAAACAGACAACTGACTCCAGGGAGATTGCAATCTTTGATACGAAATTCACCAACCCCCTAGTAGATTCCACTAAAAAACTTATACCGATCATGTCATGTAAATAGATCACATCACTATATTGAAAATAAAACATACCACTAAAGTATAAAAGGCATATGGAACCTTGGGTGTCTACTGCAAAATGAAAACCTTAAGCTAATACCTTTGGCTTGCCATTGTAATTCATGTTTGTGACCAGGTGAAACATATAGTGACCGAAAATATATTGTATCCATACGCCGTACTAGTTATCTTGAAACATATTCTGGGATGTTCTACGTAAAACACTGTGTGTCAAGGATCTAAAACACGAAGTGTTTCAGTGCACCAAAACATGATTGTCTCGAGTAATGTAGTTCTGCCATTTAGTTCGTGAATGCTTGTTATCAACAGATATGGTGATGAGGAACATTTCCATTATATGATTACAGATTAGTGAGGAATGGTTCAATTTCATATGTGCAATAATTACAGCCACAAAACTGATACAATACCTATATTTACCATCCAAAGCACAAGGTTTGCTGCTTGGTAATATATATACACAAACTCTAAGTCAAGCCTCACCTTAAACTTCAAACAATCCCAAGTGCATAGTAGTTTTCAGCACATCAGAATAGAAACATTTGAATACAAACAAATCATATAATGACTACAACATAAATCAATTTTTTCTTCAAACAAATCATCTTGCACCCGTTAAGAACAGACGGTGCTCATAAATTTTTCACCACAAGCGGGAATATACATACCATTTTGGGTATTTATTCTTTGCAATCACCTAAAACTTAATTTACATATTTATTCAATGAGCAGAGACTGCTCATGCCAATCAACGACACAAACATTTACAATTTAGTAAGCTCTGTGTGATATTTACCTGTTTCACTTGCAAGCTGCTGTTACATACTTACCTTCATTGGCCGAGTATCAGTCAACAACCTCAATAACCTTGTTTAATGCCAACATCCTAACAACACCAGAAAGCTTGTGCTCTTCAACATATAACCGTCTCAACTGCCCAGAATTCATAACAAGGAACTGAATTGCCTCCTCTTCGATCCCACTACAATTTCTCATATCTATACATTCCAAAAGCTTACAGTTCTTGGACATTGAAATTGTGGCAGCATTAGTCAATCCACTACAACCTCTTAACTTCAATTCACGTACATAATTACACGAAACTAGAATCGAGACGAGTTCTTTATCCAACAACATGTCATTATAAGAAAGATCAAGCTTCTTCAAATGCCTCAAACTCTGTCCTAGCATCGAAAGCAACCCACTTTCTCTTTCAATAACATCACAATTTATCAACACCAATTCTTCAAGAACATTACTCAAAGCAACTCCAAATCTTTTTAGCCCTTCACCAGTAACAAGACAACAACTCTGAAGCCTGAGACTCGATAAACTGCCAAAATTCTCAGCAATTCCCAATAAATGACGGTTATCAAGATCAAGTGGCAACCTTAAATCAATATTTTGCAAATTACACTTACATTGCCTAATGAAATGAAGCAACCCTTCTCTTGAACCCCCATCATAAATCAAAAGTGAGCACAAAGAAACACAATATTCAGCTAAATTAAACAAAACAACATCAACTATACCTCTACAAGTCCTCAACTCAACTTCTTGTAGACCCGTGAGGTCCTCAACAAACCCCGAAAAGGAGGCGTTGTCAGCCACGCTTTCACAGCTCTTAAACCGCAAAGATTTCAACTTTTTACAATTCCTCCATAGCCAATTAAGGCCATAATCACCCGCTCTAACCCCACTTAAGCAAAGACTCTCTAACTCAAATCCACTCTCACAATCAACCTCATCACCATAGTCAAAGCCTCCTCCCATCTCTCTCCCACAACAAATCACAGAGAGATTCTTAAGAGACTTAAAACAAACAACCCAAGTAAAAGAAACAGGCCTAGAGAGAGAAACAGTAAGAGAACATATCCTTGAACAAGAAGTAGAGAGAGAAAGCAAGGAAGGGACAGCAACAGGGACAACCAAGACACGAAAGTGTTGAATATTAGGACAAGACATAGAGACACAAACTAAGAGCTGATGAGCTGAGAAAGTAGTGGCGGTTGTGTCAGTGGTGGAGGAGAGAGATAGTGAGGAGAGACCAGGATGGTGGGAGAGATAGGTAGAGAGAGATGAATAAAATGAAGGAGAAGGTGGGGGAGAGAGAAGGAGAGAGATAGATGATTTAGCGGAGCGGAAGAGACGGAGCCAGCGTTTAGAGACGAGAGAGATGGTAGGTGAAGAGGGTGGTGGAAGTCGCCGGAATATTTCTTGGATGAGTTCATCACACAGAATTGTATCCATCAAACTACTTTTATTTTATTCTGAGACTTGTTTTTATGTATGTATGTATGTATTTACTTATTTATTTATTTATCGATCTCTGCTACATTTCTTTGTGTTGTGGGTGGTCTTATTCGCAGGTGTGTTATTGCTTTTGCTTAACCCACACATGTTTGCGATAATGTTGTGTATGATATGTATCATATTGACACATACATTTACTCGTGTGTATATATTGTGAACATATAGAGAGGATTTAATATTTATAAACAAGGTTTTATATGTTATAATATTAGAAAAAAATTATCAAATTATATATATATATATATATATTAAACTTATAAATATATTTATATTGTAGTGTGTGTGTAAAATAAAAATTTATATTAAACATTAAAGTTATCATGTGTTAAAAATTAAAATGTTTAATTTTTGTATCATATCCATTTTGTATTTTATTGTTATGTACCAAATCATCCGGTGCAGGCTTAATGGCCAAATATTTTAATGATTGTTTTATGATTTGACAACACAAATGTAAAGATGTGTGTCAAAATATTATTATATAATAATTTTTATGCAACTTTAAGTTGTAAAGTATTAATGTCATAATAGTATTGTTTTTAATATAATGTTAACAATGAATATTGATTGTATAGTTTTTGCTACAAATGATTTATTTAAATCATTAGCTAATTTAAAAATTCTCACATTTATTTATTATTATCTGTACAATTGTATCATAAGTTGCACTAATATTTTATGAACCATGCTACGTACCCAAAAATAATTTCAATTTTTCTCCTAATATTTTGATTCGTGTGCTGTGCATGCAAACAAAGTTACCAATTATGTGACAATTTTTTGGGTAGCAAACATTTTTCATATTTTATATATGAAATTAGGTCATCTAAAATATATTTTATGTAAGTTATGTGGGATATATAAGATTTTATATGCAAATATGAGAGGTAGTATTTTTGTAAAATTATGATTCATTTAAAATTTTAATAATATATTATAATTTTATACTAATATCTTAAGAAATTACATAAAATATATTTAGGTTCCTTTTTCTCTTTATATATATAGTGAACTAAAGTTTTAAGAAATAATACTAAAATTCAAATAAAATCCGATGTTGAACACTTTGGGTTATTTTCATTTGATTTCTACCATAAAAATAAATTCTTAATTTGTTAATTAAATTTTAAACAAGTCATACATACATACATACATACATACATGTGTGTGAAGTTAATTAGTAATATATGATATATGATAAATATCGTGTTATAACCTATAACCCGTGCAATACACATATTTCTTCAAAAATTTTAATATATTTTAAATGAATTGAATAATTTGAGCGGTGATTAAATTAATATATTTATATTGTCTTTCGTATAAAATTTAACATAGACGGAAGAATAATAATATTATATCATTCCTGAGATGTAACTAATTAGTTGTTATTTTATAACTTCAAATAGATAAAGTAATAATAATGTTAAACAATATGAGTGGTGCGGGGGGTTTGAATGCAACTTACAAAATTATCACTATTCTTATTAACAACAAACAAGTCAGTAATAAAAGTAAGTTATTAAATGCAAACACCTAAGCAAACAATTGAAGACATGTGTTTAACCAAAAAATAATTTTTTTTTGTTTTGCTACAACTGACTGGAATGAGTATTCCAGCTACAAAGAAACAATGAGCAATTGATTTGTTAATGTTTCTTGCTTGAGAGAAAACCTATCTCAGTTGCATAAGAAAAAAAATGCTTGTGAGATATGTGTATTTATACTAAAACATATATCTCACTTACATGTGCATTTTTCCTTTGTCCTAGAATAAAGCTCAAAATAGAAACTGTGCTTTTATGGTTCAACCTTGACTTCATTCCATTTGTAGATAAAGTTTTGCTGAGATGACAGAAATCTTTGACTCCTGGTGCACACCTTATCTTTTTGTTTACCTTCTCCCAAGTTGCAGTAGTAGGCTTGACAGACTAGATAGTAATGTCTAAATCATTCCTTGTGCTTTCACTATCTAATCTGCTACCTGGAACAGACTGTCAGCTTCACTAAAAGTTTACTGTCAACTTTTAGTTCCTCTCTGGTGACAGTATCTTTGACTCCGCATATATTGCTGTTAAACCTTGATAGATCCTTGAAACTTACTGTCTCCAAAGTTGCTGTCAACTATCCCCGCTAAACGTGCTGTCAGTAAAACTTGTTATCTGTGAATCTTCATTCTCCGCCAAGTTTACAGTCATTAGAATAGTTGATGTCGTTTGTTCCTTTGTGCTGTCACTTGAATATGTTGTCGTAGGCTTTAGTTGTAGAATGTTACTATCAAAGTCTTGACCCATGATGTGTCTGAACACTTTGTGAACTTCTATTTCATGGATTATGTTATTGTATTTGTACAAGACAGTAACTATTGAGACTTACAGTCACCTACTTGGCTTTTAAACATACTGTTACAAGTGACAACAAAATATACTGTCAATATACATATGACAGTACATTTTACTTAGTTAATTTCTAATTAATCTAAGTAACTTCTAGTTGATTACAATGTTAACACTACAATCTCAAACAAATAATATTATAATATTTATGAGATTTGATTATGAGTGATAATTTTAAATGAATGAGATAGTTTGAGGGTGATTACATTGAGATGTTTAGATTGTATTTAATATATAATTTTAATAAAATTTAATATAGATAAAAAATAATATTATATTATTAATAAGATTTAATTAATTTGTTGTTATTTTAAATAAATTAAAGAGTTTGAGCGGTGGTGAAACTTGAATTTTGTAAATATATTGTTTTTTTTACGGGTAAATAGATTGTATTTAATATAATTATATTACATAAAATGTAATAGATAACAATTAGGATTCTTAATATAGGTATAAATTTTAGGTTATTATTTAGATATAATATAATATTAAAATTTAATTTTAGATGAACAAAAAATGAGGGATAACCAAAATGCAGATTATATATATTTAATTTTTTGAAATTTTAACAGGATTTTATAAGAAATAATAATTTATAATTTTAATAGAGTTTAAAGAGTTTGTTACAATTGTATCAGATCTATACTACTATATTATATTATAAATAAAATAAATTATTTATATTTAATATTTTTGGAAGGTGCTTACAACTCTTTTGAAAAGCGTTACTGACCAACCAAATTATCAAACTACCAATTATCCCATATTCCATTTACTAGCTTAAATCCCTTGCAATGCACATGTCACTTTTTAAATATTTAAAATGTATATTTATTATAATTTTATAATAATTTATTTCATATATTATATTTTAAATTTTAAATTTTAATATTTTTAGTTTTATATAATATTAAGTGTGAAAATAATATTTTATTACCCTATAGATTAACTACAATATAATTGATTTAATATATATTACTTATTTATAGAAATATACTAATACAATAAAATATTTTTGTTATATATATTATATAAAAGGGAATGTTTGTATAATATTTTCCTATTTTTAAATATATTATTATATTTTTAATTATTTTAATTTGTAATATTCATTTTATATGTATATATGTATATTTAAAAAAATTGCCTATTTTTAGGGTAACGTTTTTTAGGGTGACAGCCACTGCGACCTCCCGTTAACCCCTTTATTCTAATTATATATAGAATATAATAATAGTATAGTTGTCATATGAAAAAAAGTTTTGGAATCGTTGGGTTTGATCCTTAATTTCTTATCCACGTTTGAGCACCAAGTGGTTGAGGACTTATCCTCAGTCTTCCCAGGTCCTACGTTCGACGCTCACTCCGAAAATTTCTTAGAACAGATAGTCATTTGTAACTATAAGCCAAATTAATCAAAAAAATAAATCTTATCCACGTTTTCGTGTTTACGCCGAGACGTCTACCTACGTCGTTGAATGAGCTTTGTGTGTGCTGAAAAGTTGTTTAGTTCAATGATTATGCACAATAAGTCAGATCGGGCTGAGTTTTTCAATATCCAGATCCAGATCCAGATTCAATTTTTTTACCCGAACCCAAAAATACCAAAAAGTTGAAACCCGGACCCGAATCCGATCCAACGGATTTCATATCAGATCAGGTAAACTCGAAACCCGAAAATTTGTATCGGACCCGGACCCGAAACTATTATAAAAATATTTTAATTTTTTTTAATTTAACCCGATACAATTAATTATTAAGGTTCAATTATATAAATTAGATATTTAATTGAATGCTAATATATGTTAATAATTTTATAAAAATATTGGAAGTATTTTAAGTAAAATTATAGTAGTACTGAACATAAGAGCGAACATATTAAAAGTATATTTAAAAACATATTAAAACATAAATTACAGAACATATATTGAATAATATAGTATATAGAATATATTGTAAAACATGTTTGTATCATAAAAAATATTATTTATTATATGTTTCACCGAATACTCAATGTAAGACGGGTGTCTCATAAAATTTTATATATATATATATATATATATATATAATTTTTATCGGATTTCGGGTCTGGATTGGGTTTGAATCGGGTATCAGGTATGAGTTCGGAATACATAAGATCCAAAACCAGATCCAAACTCATGCGAGTCTAAAAATAAGATCCAAATCCAGAAAATTAGGTTCGGGAAAATCCAAATTGGTCGGAACGGGTCTGGTATCCATCGAGTCGGATAAAACTGTCATCCCTGTGCAGAATTGTTGTTTAGTTCATGTTAAAATCTAATGAAAGAAATTTATATTAGATGGTTTTTTTTAATTTTAACTAAAAGAATTAGAATAAGAGTGTAGTTTAATTTTTATTAATAAAAAGAACTTAAAGTGTATTAGAAGTATTTTAATTAAAATTTAATTAAAAGAGTATGTTTTAATATAGATAAAATATTAATATTTTTTTAATATTCAAAAAAATTAATTAACAAGCTGTAATTTTTTTTGTCAGATAACAAGTTGTAATTTTAAATAAATTAAAGTGTTTGAATGATGATAAAATTGAAACATGTTAATTAGTATATTGTGGTTACAACTCTAAATTTTAATTAAAATTTAATTAAAAGAGTGTATTTGAAATTGAGTGGGACACAAACGTAAACAGACTATACTGCCGACCGATCAAACCACTTCAGTTTTAATAATAATATAGTATAGATATAAATTTTAAATAATGCATATATAGGCCAAAGTTGAAGAAAGAATCCTGTAAAAATGGAATATATCATTACCAAGGATATATTCCATAAATGTTTTTCGCTAAATGTTGCTGTCAGTTTCGTCCGTCTAATGTAATATAATATTGTGTTTGGTTGAGGAGAAATGAATGGAATAAGTGAAATTAAAATAAAATAACAGAGATTTAAGGAAATATTTGAAAAAAATGAGAGTGTGCAAATTTGTTATAATAAAAAATGTGAAGAAAATATGGATAAAAAGAAATGAAACATTTCTTTTCAAATTGAGAGTTTGAGTTATAACTTATGTTTTTAAGAATAGAATGGAGGTAAAAATGAAATTTTTGAACATTTATCCATGTTATAGTTCAAATTCCATTTCATCCTTTACGATTTCATTCATCTCAACCAAATATAACATAGGAGATATGAGTATTATTTTCCGGTGTCATGTGTGCAAGGAAAGACGGGGAGAATTTGAAGCAAGGTTAGGAATGAGAGGAGTGGAATAATGGAATGTAATGTTTTGTTAAAGCCGGGTACAATAATGTTGCTTGTATTTTGACCTTTTCTTTTGTTGTTTTCTTCTTTCATTTCATATAAATGTTAGACAAAATAGCCCAGATTTTATTTAAAGCCATTTTTTATATAATTTCTTCCATCAATTATTCTCAATCAAATTGTAACTTGTTGATATTTCATATATATGTAGATATTGAATGATTTCTTTAATAATTGCTAATCTTTAACTGAGTAAAATTGTTAAATTTTGAAAACTGTAAAACTCATAGGTTACTATACTTCTATGTAATTAAAAATATATTAGTACGCATATACATTGATCTGAATGTAATTTTTTAAGATATTTTTTCATAATTTATATTCGTAAAAAACATATATTATATGTACCGAAAAAGTAGTCACATGTCAAGATGAAGAAATATTGTTAGGATGATTTTTTTTTTTTTTTAATTTGGTTCTTACTCGCAGTGACAATGAGTTGGGGACAAGTAATTAGGGTTACGTTTTGCATGAGTCTTAATTCTTAAACATACTTTTATTCTGAAAAATTCAGCAAGATGCCTGAGAAGTTAAAAGTCACAGTAAAGTAAAAGCTATTTTTAACATCTCCCAGAAAGAATTTATCAAATTAATTTTTACAAAACTAAGCAGCGGCGGTGCACAAGACAATCTTGTTGATATAACATCAATCAATGCACTTGCATGTCTCGTCTGCACCATGACATTATACGAGTACTGTCCGAAAATACTCAAGAGATTCAAGCACATTTATCAGGGACTTGATTTATCTTCGTCACAAGCATGTCTCCTCTATTTATAATCACAAATGTCTTCAAAGGGTTGTGCCACTGACTTTTCGGATCGAGGGAGTTGACTCTGGAGGAGGACGTGCTAGTTCAGTTGAGAAATTGTTGTGGTACCAACCTTCAACAAGTCCAAGAGTGTGATAGGCTTGGTTTTTTTCCATTCCGGAATACAGGGGTTGTGATTGAATGGTGGGTAAGGACCGTGGAATATCATATCCACAGGGATGATAATGATGATGATGTTGACGACAGGGGTGTTCCAAATGCCATGCTTTTCAGAGGTCCAGGGAAGATGCTAAAGGACTCCTACGAAGTCTACTGGAAAGCCCTCTTGAAGTATATGTTAACAATGACAAAGCTAAAGTTGAACTTCTTTTACATATAAAATCTGATGACAACTTGCTTTGAAGGGATCCTTATAATTCTCCTTTTTTGTGCACCACTCAAGTGCTATAAATCAGTTTGTTAGTTATTCGTTTAGTTTATATTTTGCCAAGTTCATAACCACTTGTTTAAGATTTAAATTCTTGCCTGTGACACACATATGGATGTGAATCCTCCTGGAGGATCAGAGCAGTGGGGAGGAGGTATTGAATTCACCCGAAATTGCTGAAATTTACAAGATGAACATACTGGTTCACGAGTTTTCAAATGTGGAAATTTGGTTGGCAATCACAATTCTACCTACTGTGGTGGAATTCAAAATACTGCTCACACATAGCTTACCATCATCAATTTCATTTATAATTGATAATGTTGTTAAAGGGCCTGATGTGATACAGACTGCAAAACAGGCTGACCAGTGAACACTGAAGCACAGTGGCCACTATGAAAGTTTCTGCTGTTGGCGTAGTGGCTCTGGACAAGCTTTTGGAAACTTTTCCATAGTTCAAGATAAGAGGTGAGAAGTTGTGATGCATTGACCTTTTGGGATTATATGTTGGTAAAGCCACACTAAATCGACTGAGGTTTTTGATCTTGCAAAACTCAACAGATTTTAGTGCTACTGCTGTTGGATTGATGGATACCTTGAGTAATTGTGCGTTTAAAAACTCTTACAGATGCTGTATAGCTAGGTTCAACTCATATCTACTTCAATGTGAGTCCACAGTTCAGATTGTTATTTTTTCAGTCCTGTGGCCTAATAAAATTTCTCAATTATGGAAGGAGTTGCACACATTCGCTCTGGATGGCATAGTGAACGATCTTTACTTGCAGAAATATTGAATATCCACCAGATTTACGGGGCTTACAACTATTGCCTGTGCCTAGAAGTGTTTCGGGACTGAACTTGTGATGGTTTATGACAAGGGGTTTTCTCTCCCCTTGTGGCCACATCTGATACACAATGCTGTTCTAGATTGATAGTGGCTACAGATTACTTTTGGAGAGAGAACTAATAAGCCTTATGAAAGGATGCTTCTAAATTCTAATCTGTATAGCTTCTGGCTAGGGTAAAAGATGGATTCTTTTTTAATTCCTCACTACGCATGTATATTAATATTCATGTGCATATTGAATATCATTATATCATTAAATCCATGAACATGCGAAAGATCCAAATTTTATCATCCATGCCAAATAACATGGTATATATTACGACTTTTAAGCCTAGACAACAATCTGGATGTGATATATTTAATCAATTCATGGAGATAGAAGTCTTTGCCACTCTTAGTATACATCCTACTAATATATTCCTTGTACCTGGTGCTTCTTTGGTGTTTGCTGTGAAATGAGGCCCAGATATTGGTTTTTATGTTGAGTACTTGAGTATGCCAGTTCTGGTGATGCATTGACTTTCAAACTAGTAGATCCCTAGCTGTAGTGGTACACGCATGCTTCCTCTTCATTGTTTTAGAAGAAAATGGATCTGATGATGAGCTTGACCTTAGACTGAAAACAAATGTTGTATGAAAATCTTCTGGTAGGACAAGCGTTGCAGTTCAATTATCCTGTAACTTTGTATTTACTTCATTTTAACGGACCAGGTTTTATACTGCATCCATATCAAGTGTCTGATCTTCCTTCTGCTATCGCATTCGTACCAAAGTAAAGAAAAATATTAAATCTGCCGCCTTCATTTTCAGAGTCTTAAAGCCAGGGAGATCCTCAGAGCAGCGGAGGAACCATCACTTGGTCTTTGTTCTATATCCATAAGTGTTTAAATACAAATAAGAGAGTAAATTAAGTTGGGTGTCTACAGCAAAAGATCGATACTTTGGAAGATGTGAGCTTGAATCTTTTGTTATAGTTGATGTCTTGACGAGGTGGCTCAGATCAGAGGAAGCACACTTGCACTTCCATTTTGACAGAGTTGACCTTGCATTCTTGCTGTTGGAGCTAAACTTAATGTTAGGTTCAATTATTATGCTGTTCTATGAAGCTTAAAATATTGTTTTGTTTGATGCTAAGACTAATTATGGTTACATTGTGCTTATCGACATGCGTGATAGGTAAGTTTATCAAATGCATCACACTTTGGTTATGCCACTTATTTGAATATATTTCAGAAATAACTAAGTTGCACTGATTGTTGATTGTAGTAGTGCTTGTCTATACCATTAAAACGACTCCTTCAATGGGTAACCATTGAAAGCTTCATATCTAACTTTCTGGCTGGTGGATGAGTGTTAATTCAAGTATCAAATAAAGTTGAAATTTTTGTGGTAGTAGTCAATCAGTCAGTCATATAAAGGTTCAGATCAGTGTCCAAGGGGAATATTGTTTCTGTTAATGCTCGAAAAAAGTGTCCAACAGCCGCTACTTTCTCAGGAAAAAGCTACTATTGCTTTTATGTGAAACTTGGTAATGCTTTTGACAGCAGCCATGAAGCAGGTGGAACTGGTAATACATTCTTTAATGACTACAGGATGGGCCTAATTTGTGTTAGGTNAGCAGCCATGAAGCAGGTGGAACTGGTAATACATTCTTTAATGACTACAGGATGGGCCTAATTTGTGTTAGGTATGCACAGCCCTGGTGGGATTTTACCGTAGAAATTCATGTTGACGCACATCTTGCATAACTTTAGGTGGTAATACAGTCTACAGACGTTAAAGTTCACTGTCACCATTGG
>QRFB01013506.1:0-25269 GCA_008931105.1 Oenanthe javanica
CTCCGAACAGGTAACTAACTAATAATTCTAATATTCTCCAGTTTTTTATTACCATCCAAACCTACGTGTTTAGGATATATGCCTACAGGGGCGGCCCAACTTTTCAAGTATTTTCTGTTTTACAAAGTCATAGCACATTCGACAAATTTTTAACCAAGTGATAACTTTTAATTTGATGTTTTATGATTTTAGTACGCGTGGATGAAGATGGACATGGCATCGGTTGATCGAAAAAGAACACCTTGGTTAATTTTCATGGGGTAACTTGACTATAACTCATAAATATGAGTACAACTTTCCAGTTTATCCATAAGAAAATCTAGCTACAGAGATACCATGTACATAATACAAATACAATATAAGTTAATTTAATGATTTTTTTTTAATCTATTACAGGCACAGGCCCATGTACTCTTCCTCTCATGGATCACTCATTCCAAATGTTGATAATAACTTTGTCCAAGCAGTGGAGCCACTGCTGCTATCTAACAAAGTAAGAATTTATTAGGCTAAAGAAGAATAAACTTATGGGCGCTATATTTTACACTAACTCAAGTATTTGTGTATGATATGGTATAAATATTTAACAGGTTGATCTGGTTCTGTTTGGCCATGTTCATAACTATGAGAGAACTTGCGCAGTGTATCAAGGTAACTGCAAAGCAATGCCTACGAAAGATGGAAATGGTATAGATACATACGATAATATCAACTACCAAGCACCGGTTCATGCTGTCATCGGAATGGCCGGATTCTCATTGGATTCATTTCCATCAATGGTAAGTACATTGCATACATTTATATCATTCTAAATCTTTATTTCTACTGACACTTGATTTGTTTACAGGCGAGAAATTGGAGCTTAAAACGAATTTCAGAATTTGGCTACGTAAGAGTTCATGCAACAAAGACAGATTTGAACTTTGAGGTAAGTTTCGACTAACAAATATATTGATCACATGGGTTTAATTTTGTTTAGGAATCGTATATCTGTACCTAATGTGTTGTATGATTCTTACATTTGTGCAGTTTGTCAATGCTAAGACAACTGAAGTAGGCGACAGATTCCATATTACTCGAAGCTAAAGAAGAATGAGTGCCCAATAATCAAGATTGCTTGGGGTTGGATAATATATCCGATGCTGATTATGGAGAATACAGTTGTATAGAAAAATGATGTAAAATTGTTGTATACATGCCTGGTGCATACATTAGATCGATTAAGATGTAATTATAAATAATTTATACAAAAAAATACAAATAGCATTGATCCTAATACGAACCACCACAATGTTACAGAAATGTTAGAGGATACTGCACGGAAATTTAAACATTCATTATTAAAATCTTAGGTAATGTATTATAGAAAATAACATATTTCCACACGTAACATGTTTCATTTTAGATTATAGTCTCAACATAAATGCGCAGGATAAATAAAACATAGAGACTACTCCAGTATCTTCACTAAGAAACAACACAAGCTATTGTTTTATAGTTGTAAACATTTGTGTATTTGTTTACAGATGGAGAAAAATACCAAAGTTTGTACACCTTTTGTTCCAATCCACCACGAATACGAACAAATCTCATCCTTAATTGACTCCTTGGGAATAACAAGGAAGGGATGTAGATGAGACATTTTTGTTTTTCAGCATTTCATACTCATTGTTTAATCATCTCCAAATCCAACAACTTCAATACCTGCAAAAACCAACACTTCGAAATTGTCAAAGCGCAACAAGAATCCATAGAAAATTCCCATCTTTATGAGAATTGATTCATTGAAATTTTTGAGGCATTGTGCATGTAACCTGCAATGTTGCTTTTATTTTCTTATCTTAGCTACTCTGTTGTATTAGCCTTGAATATTTGAGAATAACAGGAATTCATTAACAAAAATGAGGTACCAGAAAAATTGGCTACATGAATTGAAAAAAGAAGCTGGAAACTTAGATATCCCGATACAGTTCAAATCTGGGGTAACTAAATTAGAGGATCTTGACATAAGTAACTTGTCTGTTAAGACCAGAGAAGCTGTTGCAGTTAGCTCTGTACTTCAGCTACATCGTCTCTTAGCATTTGACGACGATATGCTTAGATGGAGTTACCTCTTGGGAAAGAAAAATTAGTTCATTGATTTTCAAAAGAATACCTACACTACATATACCAAGGGATTGAAAAGTATGTGATAAGTGGGATATACCTCAAGTCTTGATTCAACATCATCATCTAAGCTATCTTTAGCCAGTGTACCGAAGATGATGAATTTTCTTGATCCTTTGGAATCTGATCCTCTCAGTTTAATTTATCACAAGTAATGTTCGAGTACCGTTTCTGATTCACTGAGTATCAAGTGTTCACTTTACTTTCGTCTTGATTAAACGATTATAATTATAAGTTTGATTTTGAATTAGAATGTGTAGCAAAATCAACTATACTAGTACAAATAAACTAGTGCGTATTGTTATAAGCAAGTTGGAAATTATGAAATTTATCCCATAATTTGTAAGTTTTGACACGAACAACTTCACATTTATAAATTTTTTATAATATGTTTTGAAAGATATTTAGAAAAACATGTCATGGCTATGTAAAAAACTAAAGATATTCTGTTCGAGACAGATAATGCAATGTTCGAAAGATACACTACATGTTGCAATTTTATTTTCCCACTTGTATATCATAATTTGACTCTCATCTTCGCTGTCTTGTGGAGGAAGGACCTATATTTCACCTTAGGATCACATCAATCATTTTGGTTAGCTGTTGTACTTGAAGGAAATATTGAGTTGCTACTGCAGAGCTCTTGAATAGAAATGATTAAATATATAAGATAAAACTTGTATTCTTAATTCCTTACTTTGCTGAAGAANCTCTAAATATGTTGAGCTTCAAGAATCAGGTCACTTGTTTTTGGTAATGTTTTTCTGGGACATTACAAGTTACTGCTTTGCAGCTTGAAAGAGATCAGTTATACACAACAATCACTTATTAATATTAAAACCAGGAGTTTTTGTTTCCAAAAAACCAAGAAATTTCACACCCCTATAGAGTTTTAGATAATAGAGTTTAGGAACGCTTGAAATTGAGAAAGGCCATTACATTATGTGGGCTGAACTTTTCAAAATTCATGCACAAGCCTACCAAGTCCTTGATCACATCATTTCTCCAAGAGAGGAAAAGGAGAGGCTGCCGCCATTTCTGTTCAAGCGGCGGATCCAGAGTTATAGAAACGTGTTGATGCCGTGGTTCTACAATGGATATATAGTAGTATATCAATGGATTTACTCAATACCATTATCGAACCAAATGCTACAGCAGAATTAGCATGAAATCGATTGAAGGACATCTTTTCTGATAACAAAAACTCAAGAGCAGTCTACCTCGAACAAGGATTCTCTCGGGTGCAGATGGAGAACTTCCCTGATGCTTCTTCTTATTGTCAGCATCTCAAGTTTATTGCGGATCAATTAGCTAATGCTGGCGCTCCGGTAACAAATCAAAGGTTAGTCCTTCAAATGGTCTCAGGTCTCACCAATGCTTATGCAAATGTAGGCTCTCAAATTCGTCATTCCGACGTCCTTCCCCTCTTTTACAAAGCACGTTCAATGCTTGTGCTTGAGGAAACAACAAGGACCAAAAAGGTCATCATTGGTGGTGATGATTCTGCCATGGTAGCTTCAAATGATAATTATATTGGCAACAACACTGGTCAAGGAACAAATGTTATTCATAATCGGACCAACGGTCACAATAACAACCACCACAACACTAACCGTGGTGGCCGAGGACGTGGCAGTGGTAGGGGCAAGAGCCACAGAGGTGGCTGAGGTACCCAACCTCATCATCAACAAGCAGCCTGGCCTCTATCTTATCACCAAGGACAAGCACCGTGGTCTTGGATGCAAGCTTGGTCTACTCCACCATGTCCTTATCCAACAACATTGACCAGACAACAAACTCCTCATTATCCACAATTCTAACTGATATTCAAGCGGCGATGCATACTTTTTCTATTAATCCACCTGACTGGTGCAACATCCCATTTGACTGCGAATGGAGGTAATTTCACGTCTTATTTCAATATGAGCAAAAATCATAATATTACTGTTGGTAGTGGTCATACTATTCCAATTGTTGGTTGTGAAAATGCATCGTTATCCAAACCCCATCCCCTTTAAATCTGAATAATATTTTACATGCCCCTAAACTCATTAAAAATCTTATTTCTGTCCGAAAATTTACTCTTGATAATTATGTTTCTGTTAAGTTTGATCCTTTCGGATTTTCTGTGAAGGATTTTCAGACGGGGATGCATTTAATGAGATATAAGAGCTCGGGTGACCTCAACCCAATTACCACGTGACCTTGCATTGGCACCTCAACACCTTCTACTTTTGCAGCTTTATCTCCTGAATTATGGCATAGTCGTTTAGGGCATCCCGTGGCTTCTGTTTTAAGCTCTTTATGGATTTTTTTTATTGATTGTAATAAATTTCCGGATACCTTCTTCTGTCATTCTTGTGTTCTAGGTAAACATACTAAATTACCTTTCTACAATTCTCAATCTTTTACCACTTTGCCATTTGATATAATACACAGTGATATTTGGACATCACCCATTCTTAGTTTTGGTGGGCATCGTTATTATGTTTTATTTTTTTGATGATTTTACGAATTTTTTATGGACTTTTCCTGTAGCAAATAAATCTGAGGTGCATTCCATATTCTTATCATTCCGTGCTTATATTAAGACACAATTTAAAAGGGAAATCAAATGTTTTCAATGTGATAATGGGCGGGAATATAATAATAGGACATTTCGTAAATTTTGTGAATCAAATGGAATGCATTTTCGTTTTTCCTATCCTTATACATCTCCACAGAATGGAAAAGCAGAACGGAAAATTCATACTATTAACAATATTATTCGAACACTTCTTGCCCATGCTTCCTTACCCTATTCTTTCTAGCACTATGCATTACAAATGGCTACTTATCTCCTCAGTATTCTCCCAAATAAAAAGCTTGCTTATAACACTCCTACAAAAATTCTATATAACCAAGATCTATCTTATTCTGATCTTAGAGTTTTCGATTGTTTATGTTATCCATTAACTCCTTCTACCTCTAGAAATAAATTGCAAGCTCGTTCAACACCATGCATATTCTTGGGATATCCATCTAATCACAGGGGATACATGTGTTATGATTTATCGAGTCATAAGATCATTGTTTCCAGGCATGTTATGTTTGATGAACACAATTTTCTTTTTTCAAAGTTACATAACACTACTCCTGCTTATGAATTTCTTGATGCAGGACTCAATCCTCTTGTATTCAACCAGCCTGCTCACATCTCAACACAAAGCATAACCAAAAATCAGCAAACACCACATGCCCATTTTCCAATCCCAGTTGTCTCTCCGCACACTGATTACACTACACCAAATCAGCCCGATAATTCCTCTGTAGATCAAATTTCCAGCCCAATAACACCACATCCCATTCCCTCAGTGGTTAATCAAAATCCTAGTCCTGCTCGCACCAATATACAACATCCCACTTCCCTCCGTCCACCTCACAACCATGAATTCTCACCTCAAATGACTACTAGAGCTCGACAAGGAATTTTCAAGCCTAAAAAACTTTTTAATCTTAATGTTTCTACTGACAATTCCATTTCTCCATTGCCTACCAATCCCATTCAGGCGCTAAAAGATCACAATTGGAAACTGGCCATGCAAGACAAATATAATGCTCTTATTGAAAGTAAGACGTGGGTCTTAGTGCCCCGTCCGTCTAACGCTAATGTTATTCGAAATTTGTGGATTTTCAGGCATAAAAGAAAGTCAGATGGGTCATTTGAGAGATAAAAAGCGCGCCTTGTAGGTGATGGTAAGACTCAACAAGTTGGTCTTGATTGCGGTGAAACTTTCAGCCCAGTTGTAAAACCAACAACCATTCGCACAGTACTCAGCATTGCTTTGTCTAAATCTTGGTCTCTTCATCAGTTAGATGTAAAAATACCTTTCTTCATGGCATAGTTGATACACCAGTGTACATGCATCAACTTCTTGGTTTTTGAGTTTCTCAACATCCTGATTATGTTTGTTTGCTAAAAAAATCTGTATATGGGCTAAGGCAATCTCCTCGAGTTTGGAATGAGCGTTTTACTGATTATGTGACAATATTGGGTTTCTCTTATAGTATTTGTGATCCAGCTTTATTTATTTATCGTCGTGGAAAGGAAATGGCTTATATCCTCTTATATGTCGACGATATAATTCTTGCTGCTTCTTTAGATGTTCTCTGAAAATCAATAATTTCCAAACTTAGTTCTGAGTTTGCTATGAATTAAGGACTTAGGTCCTCTTAGTTATTTCTTGGGTATCTCAGTCACCCGACATTCAGATGGTCTATTTCTTTCTCAAAAGAAATATGCAGAAGAAATTATTGAACGGGCTGGTATGTCTTCTTGCAAACCTTGTGCTACCCCAGTTGACACCAAAGCAAAATTAGGCGCGTTATCAGGTAATCCATATCATGACCTGATTGAATATCAACGTCTTGCTAGAGCTTTGCAATACTTGACCATCACAAGACCAGATATCTCATATGCCGTCCAACAAGTTTGTTTGTTCATGCATGACCCAAGGACACAACACATGGTTGTCTTAAAAAGAATTATTCGCTACATTAAAGGTACTCTAGAGTTTGGTCTCCATCTATATCCGTCTACAATGAACAAGCTCATATCCTACATCGATGCAAACTGGGGTGGGTGTCCGGATACCAGACACACAACTTCAGGCTATTGTGTATATCTTGGTGATAATTTAATTTCCTGGTCAGCTAAACGCCAACCTACGTTATCTCAATCAAGTACTGAAGCCGAATATCGTGGGGTGGCTAATCTCGTGTCTGAATCTTGTTGGACTCTATTATTGGAGCTACATTGTCCTGTTACAAAAGCCACATTAGTGTACTATTACAATGTTAGTGCAGTGTATTTGTCAGAAATCCTATTCACCATCAACGTACTAAACATATTGAGATGGATATTCATTTCGTACGTGAAAAGGTTGCTCGTGGACAAGTTCGAGTCCTTCATGTTCCCCCACACTATCAAATTGCGGACATTTTTACTAAGGGACTTCCTCTGCAACTCTTTGATGATTTTCGAGATAGTCTCAACGTACGCCAACCTCCCGTTTCAACTACGGGGGTGTATTAGAATATGAAAATATCTTTTAGTTACAGCTGTGTATATTTGTATAATTGTTTGTGATATGGTCAACTTAATTGTAGCCATAATTTTAGCATGTAATCTCATGATAGTAGCCATAATGTCGGTTTGACAATCTTGTATATATACATAACAAAATAATAAAATGAGGATGGAAAATACTTCTTTCACATCCATTATATTCTCCCTCCAGAAAAGCATAATTCATAAACTTAGGGAGCTCAAGTTGACTTTCTGCAGGGAAAAAATACATTCCCTGGGTGTGAGGAGCGCGGCACTGAAATGGTAAAAGGATGCTATGAAGTATGAACATTTTAAAAGTGTAAAATAAAACATGCAGTGTGTAAAAGGCAAAGAATTGCGATGGAGGAATAGTAAATCATACTCCTAGTGAGTTGCATTAGGAGTATTGCTGAAGCATTGACTAAAATTATTCACTGGGAGACCATCAAATCAAAGCTCAAACAACAGAGCGTGACATTCTTCGGGTTTCTCTTATATTTAAAATTTGTATGTGAGTAAAATGCATGTTGCATCCTCAGGATTAGTTGGCATTGACATCAGTACACTGGTTATGCATGTCTGTGAACTCAAAAAACACATGCTTTCTGATACATTTTTCTATTCAAGTTTGGAGTGGAGTTATCGTCAAAAAATCCAGGTACTGGTTAATAAGATCGTGGCACTACTGCAATTAGAGAAATATGGGTCCTTTAAACTCCCAAAGCTCAACAAAACTTGTTGATGTTTCCCAACTCAGTCACGTAAAGAAAACAGTGAAGCTCCAATGAAATTTTGCTACATTGGAATATAAAGAAAGAACATAATTGTGATAATTTTTTTCTCATTACAATGATGCCCCTCAGATTTTTAACGTTAACCCTCTGAATACCGATAGAAAACGTGTCAAGAGGTGATGCAAATTGCATATTGAAGTTAGTTTGCACAATCTAATAATCGATATATCAGTGTCAATATTATTGAGTGCTATACAGAAAATGCAGTAAGAGTTCTCTCGAATCCTACACTACATGGTACAAAATAATTTAATGGTTTGGACTCTGACCATAATACAAATCATAAGGAGTGATGCGCCTAACTTAAAAACTTACTGTTTTGCAGCTTAAAATGAGATCAATCACAAAATAATTACTTATTTACAAATAAGAACTCGAGAGGTTATACACTTTTAAATCAACCAAGAAGCATAACACCTCTAAATAGTTAGAGATCTGTAGAGTTTAGAAATGCATTACATAAACATCATACTCAACAACAGCATTTCAATTCTTTTGATTAAATTCAACTGTCTTTGCGAGAGCATAGCCATGAGAAAACCTAAATATCCCACTACCCCCCACAACTGGCATTTCTCTAACCTTCTGGAAAATCGGATTCCGACCAAGAATGCTAATTGTACTTTCATTATACTCCCCCTCCAGAAAAGCAAAATGTATTACCATAAGGAGTGCAACTTCATCTCTTACAGGTAAAGAATCCATTCCCTGAGCTCTTCCCACAATTTTCGAACCACGTTCGATTCCTTCTGTCAATGGATCATCTATCATGGCAGTAGTTCCAAGTTTACTTTTTCCTCCAAATATATAAGTAACAGAGGGGTTTTGGCCACTGACTATATCATGAAGATAGAAATGAAGGTGAGTCATCTTGTTGACAGCAGGCACTGCTTCCATTTTAGTAAATTGCTTCGAAAAATTTCCACTAATAGTGATAAAGAAGGTGGAAATCATGATGAGGTAAATGGAGAAAATGGCAGAGTAGTACGTCACTATGATAAGATAACTAATTAGCTAGTGCAAACTCTTAGCTTGACAAAAGAGGAGGGACCATGAAAATAATTAGTGTAAACTCTTAGTAGGTCATTTTGATAAGATAACTAATAAGCGTAATCTCTTAGCTTGTTTATATATACAGATAAACAAGATAACTAATTAGTGTAAACTCTTAGCTTGACAGAAGAAGAGGGACCATGAAAATTCATTAGTGAAATCATTGCACTTCTGCTTGCCTGGACTAATATAGTAAAAGGATGCTATGCACACTTCAAAAGTGTACAGTCGAACATGCAATTTGTTAAAAGCAAACAACTGCCATGGAGGAATAATAAGTTATACTCCTAGTGAGTTGCACTCTTACATAATTCTACCTGTGCTCTTGACATATAGTGAAGAATTGTCTAAAATTATCACTTGTAGATTATGAAATCAAAGCTCAAATAACGGAGCTTGAAGTTTAATGAGCTTGTAGATTAGTCGCTCCAATAGACCTCTGAAAAGATAAAAACTCATTCGGACTCAGTTTTCTAATGCTAATACTGAGATTGAATGACAAATGGGTCAAGGGGAGATACTAAGTGCATTTTTGAAGTTGAATTGCACAATCTAATAATCGATATACCAAATTACCAATGGCAATATTAACGAGTGCTACAAAGAAAACGTAGTAAGAGTTACCTCTCGGATCTTACACTGCACTGTACATGCTTTGGACTCTGACCATAATACTAATCTTAAGGAGTGATGTGCCTGACATAAGAACTGTTTGGAGTCGACAACAAAAAGTTTGTTATTAAATCCTCTGTAACTTTCATTTTACAACATCATCATCATATGTTTACTGAACTATTTTCAGTTTTTTCCCGCAGCAATTTTTGTTCGCTTTGGGCCAAGCCTGCACTCCTGGTTTATTCAATTCCGTGGAAGTTTGTCATTCCGGGTTTATTCAATTCCGTGTCACTAGTACATTGTAAGAGAAAATCGTTATCTCTGTATCATATTTATGGCGGTAAATTGCTTTAAACAATAGCATAAACCCTTCTGTCTCATAATACTTGACATTTGATTCTTTTCAGTCTAATGTAATTTAAGGTATATAAAAATTATTTATGCACTCGAGTACAACTGTACAAGTATAACAAGTCAAGGAGAGTAACTTTGAAGTAGAAAAAAAAGATTTCTGACTTGCTGGGAGTAAAAATTTGGCCTTCTACATTAGAATCTGTCTCAATATCCACTGTCATTTTTATCCAAGCGCCCGGCATTTGTTATATAATCTTTAACAGTGATCTCTTTAACATTCTTAACTAATATCAAATATGTTGAGCTTAAAAATAGGCCACTTTTTAGCATACTAAAGGATCTGGTGCTTTGCAGCTTAAAAAGAGACCAATTACACACAACAATCACTTCTTTTAAACGATAATTTGAGAGATTATACTTTCTGATCATTAATCAAATAAAAAGCATCACACCGCCTAATAGTTGATAGATTTTATGATTCTGGAACAAAGATCTTTAGAAATGCATTACATAAACATTGTACTCAACAACAGCATCTCCATTTTTCGGATTGTATTGAACTGTGTTTGCCAGAGCATATCCATGAGAAAACCTGAACATGCCACTGCCTCCAACAACCGGCATTTCTCTAACCTTGTGGAGAACTGGATTCCGACCAAGAATGCTAATTGTACTTCCATTATACTTTCCCTCGAGAAAAGAAAAATTTAAAACCATAAGGAGTGCGGGTTCAATTTCTGTAGGTAAGGAATACATTCCCTGAGCTCTTCCCACAATTTTCGATCCACGTTCTCTTCCTTCTGTCAAAGGATCATCGATCATGGCAGTCGTTCCAAGTTTATTTTTCCCTCCAAATATATATGTAACAGAGGGGGTTTTGCCACCAATTATATCATGAAAAAAGAAATGAAGGTGAGTCATCTTGTTGACAGCAGGCACTGCTTCCATTTTAGCGAATTGCTCCGAAAACTTTCCACTAATAGTGATAAAGAAGGCAGAAAGCAGGATGAAGTAAATGGAGAAGATAGCAGAGACGTAGTAAGTCATTTCGATTAGATAAGTAATGAGTGTAAACTCTTAGCTTGTTTATATATAGCTAACAAAAGAAGAGTGACCGTGAATATTTGCTAGTGAAATCATTGTACTTCTGCTTGCCTGCACTAATATAGGAAAAGGATGCTTATGCACGCTTCAAAAGTCTAAACTGCAACATGCAATGTGTTTGGTAATTTTCCAATTTCTTAGCCTGTGACAAAGCTATAACAAAACAATTACAGGGCAACCAATATATATGTTAGATACAAATAAGATTTAAAAAATTATGTAAAACTAGCGTAAAAGTCCGTGCAAGTCACGGGCCTTTCCGTATAATCATAAAATTAAATTTATTTATAGTTATATTATTTATTTTTAAAATTTTAATTTTAAATGCATCTATATTTTCATCAAAATATTTATTGACCGATATATATTCCATAATGAGTTTATAAATATTAAATTAATATTTCAAACATAATTAATAAATTACACATACATTATGCAAATATATCTATGCACTATTGTATATTTTAATTTTAATTTTAATTTTCTTGACTAAATTTGTTTTTTAACAATTTAATGTATATATTGTAAAAAGTTCCATTTTACAAATTTTCTAATTTTTTTACTCAAATTTACTAAATTTTTGTATATACAATCAAATATCTTATTCTTAAATATAATTTTCTAAACTCATTTATTTAATTGTACATTAAATAAAATAGAAGGGTCCGAACAACTGTGTTAGACGGATGACGTTTTTTTCCTCATAGTTACGATCTCTCGAGAATAACCATTTTATTCTCACACCCGCAACCTATGAATATGATTATATATCATGTGATTACTGGTTAGATATCCAATACTGATATAACTTCTATATTTTTAAATCAAAATTTTAAAATAATGCTACATATGTAATCATACAAAATTCAAGGGTCGAACAACTGGGTGAGACGAATGAACAATAAATTTAAACATTTATTTAAACTCCAATTTTTTATATGAAAATATATATTTAATACAAACACATATATAAACACACATAAAATCATATTCAAGTAAGTTCATATTTTTTAACTAATAATTTAATTAATATATATATACACCGTAATAGCTTATTTTCAGAATATATCATCTAAAATTCAAGTACTTTCGATACTTACGATTTGACTAATAAATTGTAATATTTTTCATTTTTATATAATATTTATTCTCATATTTTTTTTTAATCTATTTCTAAAATAAATATACACTGAAATCATATCATTTTATATAGTATTATTATTTTAGGGTTAATATCGCAATTATAGTTCAATTCCATATTCTATTCAAATATTTAACATATTTAAAATCCAAATTTGTTATAACTTTATCAAAAATACATTTAATTTGAGTAATAAAAAAAATTTGAACTCAACTATATGAACTTCATTTCTCATATTTTAAACGTTATTAATAAATAACTTTTATACATTTATAATATGGAATTTTAATACATGATGAACAAAAATGATGGTTTGTGTATTTAGACTTTTAATAGAAAAATAAAAGTCCAAGTAAATCAGTTGGTTGTAACATTTGGCCTGTTTGGCCTGTCTTAAAATAAGTCATTTGGACTTATTTTCGGGTAAAAATTTCATATTTTGATAAATGTTTTTTATACAAGTATTTAATGTATATTTGAGATTCTATAAGTTGCAAAAAAAAGTTAACTTTTTTCAGAAAAAAGTTAGGAATCTCTAACTTTGTCTTAAAATAAGTTGACTTATTCTGGAAAAAAGTTCTCCCAAACACCCCCATTGACTATTTAACATGAACTTCTTAATTCGATAGTGACATAATGATACCATTTTTTATAATAAAAATTTCTAAATAGTGGCACATACGTAATTATGCAAAATATAAGGGTATAATAGTCATTTTACGGTTAATAAAATGACAAATTTTGCCCTTGTGTCCGCATTTAATATATAGTAATAGATTTCTCAACCAAACAATATTCAATACAATAGAACCATACATTAAAATTTCTGCAGCCAATATAATCTTACTTTTATCTCAGCAAATATAGCAGTAGCTTGATTGATATATAACATATATCAATTAAAATTTTAGATTTGATGGTAGTATCTATTGCACAAGGCTCCTATAGCAGAAGGCAGGGGAAACGTCTTGAAGTATGCAGTAATTTCCAGGGATTTGAAGCATAAGTACTGAAGCGTTGACAAGATTCGTTTGGACTAACAATAATGTTAAATTTTAAGGGGTGATGCCCATGTCAAGAATTAACAGGTACAAAATGAACAAGCATGAAATAAGAACATAGATGCTGCCTGCTGGCATAGATTTGATTATATTTGGGTAACCTTGAAGGTATGGCAATATGGCATAATGAAGCGCACACAAGCTTTATTTTTTTAAGTGGAAATAACCATATAATAAAACTATTAAGAGTTTGAAGAAGCAAATGTTGTTAGATTATTTTAATAATCTATATATTATGGGCTTACAAATTAAAATAATTATATTTAATTATTTATTCTATATTTCGAATAATTAAGTGGTCTAAAATAAAGTAAGTATGAGTTATGAAATGTGTAATACCTAATAGTAAACCCGATTAAGGTCAATGGAGTCTGGTTGGGCTCCTATATATAAAGAAAATAGTAGGGTTTTGGTCCCCAAGACTATTTACAACCTCTACTCCTCCATTCCCATCCGTTAGAGAGAGATACGGCTAAAGGCGAATCAAGTCTGCGAAAGATTAAGTCTCACGTTTAAGAAGATCAAGTCTCAATCCATATTCATATTTATTATCATGGAATCAGGCACGTTTCCGCACTACAATTTTATATTGTAATCTTGATAGTATTGCATAAAATAATCCATGATTATGTGTTTATATTTACAATAAGTGCTATCCGAGTCTCTCTTAGGTGGATTATTAGGATTGTTCATATTTTAAATATATGGTTGTTTATTTTTTTATCGATTAAAATTCTCGGCAAGCCTGTTATGTCGTTTTTTAATATGCCATGCTCGTGTGATTGACCATGCGTGTTTTGATACATAATTACGTTTGTATGTAATTAGTGCTTGTCTCGCACATTTTTTTTAATTATAGCATGTTCAAGTGTTAACATATGAATATGTTTTGCTGTTGATGCATGTTTATATTAATACATGTGATTGGGAGATGTAGTATTCATTTTTGCCATTGTCATGTGGACTTAATAATATGATTGGTCCTTGTTTTAATGGTGTAAATACATGTCAATTTTTTTCAATTGAAATATGTATGTCAAGGTATTGACATGTATGGTAACGAAAAGGTCAATCTGGTTGTTGCTTTTTTGTTTTTTTTTGTATGGCTACTGCATGTTACCAGTGTAATGGTTATAAACTGTGAATACCATGCTTTTGAGTACTTACGTAAAAAAAATTGCTTTTTTATTATTATACTGTGGTTATAAAAATATTAAAATAATTAGGTGTATTATTTTAATATTTCTTTGCAAAATTACGGACTTGGGCATATTTTTTAACGTTAGTTAAAGTCCTTTATATATTGTGTTTTTGTGGAGATTAAATGAGTTAAAACAAAATATTACCTAAGTAGTATTTTTGTGGAGATTTATTTATTTTTTAACAGAGTACTTCGTCCACACATACGTAGCACTCAACATCGACATGTACCTCAGAAAACCTATGTATAATCTATATAATATGAATCTGGAAAATACAAAGTATGGCTGTTAGGGTTTTCTCAAAATTGTAACTTGTCACTATCTTTTTATCTCCAACGTTTTTTTCCTGTATATATAATACAATAAAACGTAACAGCAGATAAAACATTAATTAAAATAATTATTCTGACTTAAAATGCCTTTAATAGAATATATATCAGAATCAGTAACAGTCATCAGAGTTTATAACCTTTGTCAGTCCATTAGAGTTTACTGTCTGTTAAACTCTGACACGGCCATCCATCAGAGTTTATAAACTCTGACCCAACCTCTTCCATCAGAGTTTATCAATGAGTTAGTCCATTAGAGTTTACTGATAAATTCTGACCAAACTCAGTCTATAATCTGATCAGAGTTTGCATGACCATCAGAGTTTGTTAAACTCTGATGAGATAGTCCATCAGAGTTTAATAAACTCTGACCCAGCTCACTCTTTGGTAAACTCTGATAAGTTACACGCTGACTCAATATTCATATTAAAATAATATTACATCATGCACACTCACATGCTTTAGTAGTTGACACTACTCTTGCATATATATGCATATAAAGCACCCACACCCATATTATATTCTCTATGTGGGACAAACACATTTAACCCATTTCAAGCTAACAACTTCTACTCAATTTATCTATGGATTACAATAAGAAAATGTCTTAGATCCAAACATGAAAGTTTAAGTCCTCATAGCAAGGAACAACTTCCAATAATTAGTTTCCATAAATTACATCAAGAACATATATAAAATATGTCTTAAACTTTCCATTTTCTAACACTAATCGCTCAAGCCTAATGATGATAAAGCGCATCATTCCTGAGGCATTCAGGGACGGTATGTCTAATGACTCCGATGAGGTATCTGTGAAAGATTTCCTTGATTAGCTTGAAAAGCGTTTTGCGAAAAAAGAAAAGGCCGAGATAATTAAACTTCTAGCAGATCTTGTTCAGATGAGGTATAAAGCTAAAGGAAATATTCGGGAGTACATTATGGAGATTTATAACATCGCTTCAAAACTCAAGGCACTGAAGCTTGATATGTCTAATGACTTGCTTGTGCATTTGGTACTCATCTATCTTCTTGCACAATACGAATAGTTTATAATGAGTTATAATACTCAGAAGGATAAACGGACTCTTAATCAGCTTATTTCACACTTTGTGCAAGATGAAAATAGATTGAAGCGTGAAAAGTCTGAAAATGCTCACGTTGCAATTACCTCAAAGGTTAACTACCGAAATCGGACTAAAGATAAAGAGACTGCAGTGAGAAAGTCACAGCCTAAGAAACAAAAGACTCAGAATCAAGCTATTACATGTTTCTTTTGTAAGAAATCTGGGCATGTGAAAAAGGAATGTCCCAAGTACGTTGCATGACGTATAAAGAAAGGTAGACTTTTCACCTTTGTCTGTTCTGAAGTTAATCTAACTTCTGTACCTAGGAATACTTGGTGGGTAGATTCTGGAGCTACTACTCACACAAGTATTTCTATACAGGGTTGCATTTGGAGCTGAAAACCAAGTGATGCTGAAAGATTATCTTTTGAAACTGGTCATTTTGTTGAATTAAGAGAAACTTATGTGGTATCGTCTTTTAGACGAAATTTGGTTTTTACTTCTGTTTTAGACAAATATGGTTACTCTTGTTCATTTGGAGATAATAAATTCAGTCTTTGTCTTAATTCTTCTCTAGTTGTGTCTGGTTCTTTAATTGATAATTTATATATATTGAATGCAATTGCTTCATCTAACGAAACCTTGCAAATAACATTAAGAGGTACAAAAAGAAAATTATCTAATGAGAATTTCGCTGTGTTGTGGCATAAGCGTTTAGGTCATATCTCCAAAGTGAGACTACAGAGGCTTGTGTCATATGGAATACTTGAATCCCTTGATTATTCAGATCTTAATGTATGTGTTGAATGTATTAAGGAAAAACAGACAAAAGGAAGTTTAATGCTAATTAATAGGAGTGGTGTCTTAGTTGATACATACTGATATATGTGGTTCATTCCCTACGGCTTCCAGGAATGGCCAACAGTATTTTATCACTTTTATAGATGACTATTCTCGATATGGGTACTTATAATTAATTCATGAAAAGTCACAATCTCTAGACATATTTAAGGTCTTCAAAGCTGAAGTTGAAAAACAACTTGGTGAGACAATTAAAGTTGTCAAATTTGATCATGATGGTGAATACTATGGTCGATACGACGGATCTAGTGAACAACGTCCTAGGCCTTTTGCTAAATTCCTAGAGGAATGCGGAATCGTCTCACAATACACAATGCCTGGCCAACCACGCATGAATGTTGTTGCTGAGAGACGAAACAGAACACTTAAGGACATGGTAAGAAGTATGATTAGTCAATCTTCTTTACCAAAATCGCTCTAGGGAGATGCACTTGAGACTGCAGCCTACCTACTAAAAAGAGTATCTAGAAAAGCAGTAGATAAAACCCCTTATGAACTATGGACTGAGAAGAAACTCAGTATTAAACATTTGTATATTTGGGGTTGTCCAGCTGAAGCAAAGCCTTATAGGCCACATGAAAATAAACTGGACTCAAGAACTGTTAGTTGCTACTTTGTTGGGTATCCTGAAAGAACAAAGGGTTTCAAGTTTTATGATCCTCTGACAAAGTCCTTTTTCGAAACAGGAAATGCTAAATTTCTTGAGGATGTTGTGTTTGAGGGGAGAGATAAAGTTAGGGATGTTGTCTTTGAGGAATAATCTATTTCTTTGCCTCATATAGTTTAAGACAACAATGTGGATATACCTATACCACCTCCAACTGAGAATCAAAATGATGCTCAAGAAGAGCAAACTCTACAACCTCAAGAAGAAGTGCCACTTAGGCGATCCACTAAAGAAAGAATGAGTGCAATTCCAAACGATTATGTTGTATTCCTTCAAGAGCATGAGTTTGACATAAGGGTAATGAAAGATGACCCTATCAACTTCCAACAAGTCAAATGCAGTGCTAATTGTGAAAAGTGGATTGAAGCCATGAATGATGATATGAAATCCATGAAGGTCAATGACGTTTGGGATCTTGTCGAGTTGCCTGAAGGTGTGAAACTAATTGGTTGTAAATGGATATTTAAAATCAAAAGGGATTCTAATAGCAATATCGAGAGATATAAAGCACATCTAGTTGTAAATGGTTATTCTCAAAGAGAAGGCATTGACTATAAAGAAACTCTCTCCAGTATCATTGAAAGATTCTTTTTGGATAATAATGGCACTTGTGGCTCATTTTGATTTAGAGCTACACAAGATGGATGTTAAAACAACTTTTCTCAATGATGACATTGATAAACCATATACATGACACAACCAGAAAACTTTGAAATAGGTGATCTAAAGTCTATGGTTTGTAAACTTAAACGATCCATCTATGGTGTAAAGCAAGCTTCCCATCTATGAAATCACAAATTTCATTAAACTATTATCTCATACGGTTTTGAGTCCAATGTTGTTGAAAACTGCATATATCACAAGTTCAGTGGAAGTAAATTTATATTTTTATTGTTTTATGTCGATGACATATTATTGGCATGTAATGATATATGATTATTGCATGAAACTAAGAGATTTTTATCAAATAGTTTTGAGATAAAAGATCTTGGTGACGCCTCTATTGTATTAGGAATTAGAATACATCGAGATCGCTCTCAAGGTATCCTTGGGTTATCACAAAAGACCTATATCGAAAAGGTTCTTGCCAGGTTCGGCATGAAAGATTGTGAACAAATAAGTACTCCTGTTACTAAAGGTAAAAATATTTAGTCTAAAGAAGAACCCTAAGAATGATTTCGAAAGAAAAGAGATGCAAAACACTCTCTATGCCTCGATTATTGGGAGTCTTATGTACGCTCAAGTTTGTACCCGGCCGGATTTGACATTCATTGTAGGTATGTTGAGCAGATATTTAAGTACACCCGGAATGGATCATTGGATTGCAGTCAAACAGGTTATGAGGTGCTTGCAAGGAACAAAAGATTATATGCTCGTTTATTGGAGATCGGAAAATTTAGAGATCACTGGGTATTCTGAATCTGATCTTGGTGGTTGCATCGATACGAGGAAATCTACTTCTGGTTATGTTTTCATGTTAGTTGGAGGAGCTATATCTTGGAAAAGTGCTAAGCAGTAACTCATAGCTCAATTTATAGCTTGTTACAAGGCAACCAATCATGCTATATGGTTGCGGAATTTTGTCACAGGATTGGGGGTTATAGATGGAATTAAAAGATCATTGAAAGTATACTGTGATAGTCGTTCAACAACTGAGTTTTCGAACAATAATGGAAGCTTCGAAGCTTCAAAACATATCGATATTAAATATCTAGTTGTTATAGAGAGAGTGCAAAATCAAATAGTGTCCATTGAACACATAGGAACAAACTTTATTTTAGCAGACCAACTAACTAAAGTTTTGACACCTAAGGTCTTTCATGGGCATATTGATGATATAGGTGTTGTCTCATTGGAGGATGTTCAGTTTTAGTAGGAGTTTGTTTTATTTTCTAATACTTAGTTTTAATTGACACTACTATTATACATTATGTATTTTTCTGTTTTCTGCAGAATGAAGTTATTTTTATTATTTCTTATTTATTCTCTATGATGCTTTAAATGAGTTATCTTTCAATTGTGGCTTGACATAAATGTTGAAAGAATAAAGTTTGATCTCACTAAGGTATTAAGGATCAATTGGAAATAGGCAGGATTGAGATCACATTACATGTAATTTCCAGTTACACATCCATACTTGATCTATGTCATTGAATATATTTGTGTGGTGATCAATGAGGATCTAGTTACGATATATAACATATATCAATCAAAATTTTAGATTTGATGGTAGTATCTATTGCACAAGGCTCCTGCAGCAGAAGGTAGGGGAAACGACTTGAAGTATTCAGTAATTACCAGGGATTTGAAGCATAAGTACTGATGTGTGACAAGATCCGTTTGGACTAACAATAATGTTAAATTTTAAGGGGTGATGCCCATGTCAAGAATTAACAGGTACAAAATGAACAAGCATGAAATAAGAACATAGATGCTGCCTGCTGGCATAGATCTGACTATATTTGGGTAACCTTGAAGGTATGGCAATTAATATGGCATAATGAAGTACACACACAAGCTTCCTGACATGATTATTTTTTTAAGTGGAAATAACCATATAATAAAACTATATATTATGTAGATTATTTGAATAAGTAGATGTTGTTAGATTATTTTAATAAGTAGATGTTGTTAGATTATTTTAATAATCTATATATTATGGGCTTACAAATTAAAACAATTATATTTAATTGTTTGTTCTATATTTGGACGAATTAAGTGGTCTAAAATAAAAAGTTCAAAACATCTTATTTAGATCAAGTCCCACGAAGATCAAGTCACAATCCGTATTCATGTTTATTATCATGGAATCAGGTACGTTTCCGCACTACAGTTTTACATTGTAACATTGATAGGTATCACATAAGATGATCCATGGTTATGTGTTTATATTTATAACAGATGTATCCACAAACTTTGAATTCCTAATACACCATTTAATTTTTCAACCAAGATCAAACTGTTAGATTCTGTTGGATCTTCATCATTGATAGGTTTTCAGAAAAGGGCTGGCTCATCTGCACATATTTGTATAAATTACATGTATTAAGAAATATTTTTGGTGCCCTTAAAGCACTTTTCTGATATAATCTTTGGTCCATTTAATATGAACACACGATATTTTAGCATAAGTATCGGCTAGAAGTTCCCAATCTTCTTGAATGAGACGAGGTTGACAGGGACTAGATAACGGACTGATATTGGCTGAGAAGATGAGAGAATTTTGTTTTTTCCATGTGAGGTGGTCTGTGCTGAATGCGAGAATTCCATTGCTGAATGCGAGAATTCCATTGCTGAATGCGAGAATTCCATCGAGTGCAATTACATATAGGTTTTGACAGATTTTCTCAAATAATAAAGTGTTTTAGTGAAAGGATATTATGCACACTTTGAAAGTGTAAAAAGGAAGATGAAATGTATGGAAATCCAATTGCAGTGGAGTCTGGATACATGATCAGCAAATGTTTAGGGGGAATGAATATAATAAATAGTCGCTTGTAGATTATGAAACTATAGCTCAAGCAGCAGAGCTTGAAATTCTTCATCAGGCTTCTTATTAAATAAGTTTGTTTTGAAGTTTAGATCAAATATTGAGTTCTATTTAGAAAATGCAGTGGAAGTTGCCTCTACTACATTGCCTTAATGAGATATGAGAACCGGACATGATCATAACGTCAAAGGATGCATAAGGAGTCATGTGATTAACAAAAGATTAGTTGATTGCCATATTTATTGCACAAGGCTCCTGCTGACATTCAAGAACCAGACTTGATCATAGCATCAAATAATATGTAGTGATGTTCTAAGCATAAGTAGCATTTGGACTTGATGGTCATAGCCAATGTACCCTTATCCTTATAAATCTGATGTAGAGTACGGAGTTGAAGATAACATTAAATCACGAGGAGTAATGTCCACATTGAAAGTTAGTAAGCACGAAAAAGAAAAGCACGAAATAGGCAAAACAGAGGTGGTGGACTAGATTTGAATTCATTTCCAAATCTTTGAGTAAGCTTGAAGCTATGGCCTAACAAAGTTCGCACACGGGCTTTTTGTTATGGTTGCAGTCTATAGTGGTTATACCCGTATAATCAAAACTTTCTACCCTTTAATGAGTTTGAAAATGTCATTGTTACAAAAACTCTCTATTTTTAAACAAACCGCTCATTTAATTAACCGAGATAAAAAAAATTAGCCAGATATTCGACACATGAAGGCCTATGAGATTAGATGACACATAATCAGTAGCATCAAGAGGATTTTAGCACTAAGAAGATTTTACATAAGAATGTGTGGACCTGTGTTGTTATCTGTTTTGTAAAATATGGTGTATATTTCATGAATTCTATATATTTCTAATCCAAAACTAGGGATGCATAAAGGAGTTGATTCCAGGTATCTGTAACTCCTGCAATACACCAATGAGTACAATCCATGCCTTTATACTTATTGTAACTGCTGGGATGACCATCTTTTCTCAACTGGGAAAGAGTTGTTATATCAAGTAACTGCACAGGCTTTGTCATTTTACTCAACACTTGTTTCACAACAATGGCCTCTTCTGGTAAACCACCTGGATACGATGATCCGCTGATTGGTTCTGTTTCTTTTGCACAGTTTGTCACTCCTGGCTCATTCCATTCTGTTCCACTAGTACATTGTAGGATCAAATCGTTAGTGCAATATCGTATAAATGAAGGTGAAGTATCTTAGGCAACATCTGACACCCCTCTTTCTCACATACTCGACATTTAATTTTTTTCTGATTATAGTAGTATAAGTCTTTAAGGTGTATAGAAAATACTTGTACATGCAAGTAAACCGAGATCAGGAGAGTAACTTTGAAATTTAAAAAGTTCGCCATCAAACCAAACCAAATTAACTGACACTCAGTATATTCTCCTCAAGTGGGTCCGAGGAAGGTACGATATGTGCAGACTACTTCAATAATCTGTAGTGTCTAGAATCAAACAGACGGCTTACTTGTAATGGGAGGGGGAAATTCCTTGAAAGAAAACTTTGGTTGTCTGTGTGTTGACATCTGAATCAATCCAGTTAGCCCATGTTGTTAAAGCTTTACGGAAAGCAACCATACGATCCATGTCTTTCATTATTTTGTTGTCATCTTCTATATAATCCCAGCTGCAAATCAACATATTGTTCTTAACCCTCTTCTGAATATGGAGCAGTAAATACACAAATTGAAAGCTAGGTTTTTTAACTATAAAGTATAATTGTTATTTTGTAACACTTACGGCTGACTTGCTCCTCTGCGGTTCCACCAATGCCAAGTATTGAAGATCAAAACATCGTTGTTCTTCCAATTTTCTCCATTTTTAAGAGAATCAAGATTCAAGACACGGCCCATTTTCTCATCTTCAACGTCAACCAAGAATAAAGAATGAAATACTGACACCGAAACGTTATAGTCCTGCACAAATTTCACATCACCATTTTGTTATGACCGAGAAAAAATAAAACAAAAAGCCATAAGATCTTAGCAACAAAAACAATTAATATATTGTCAGTCTGTCACTAAACTGTCATAGTCCTCAGCACACACTTGAATTCACAAACATTCGAACCCTCAACCTTACAAAAACAGAGAGGTATCCGCTAGGTAATTAAAAAAACCGACACCCTGATATTTGCTCTTGTTGTATATTAATTAATTAACGAGTTCTCCGCAAATAAGATTTCATCAATAATAATGTAGTATTTTTTATGGTCAAAATGAATAAATAGGTTACCTGAAAGATAACAGTAGTAACTGGGTCATCTACGGATTTTATTTCATTTGAACTTGGCACCGAGGCATGAAGAAGGCACAACAGTGACTCACAGTGATCTGCACTTAACGAATCGCCAACAAACAAAATTTTCTTTCCCTTCATCTGCTCTAAGAATTTCTTACCATCGAATCTGGAAGCAAAAACACATTACTAAACGTTTCTTTTGGAAACTTTATGAAAATCCAATTATTCTAGCACCGAAAAGTAGAACTTTAATTTTGGCCTGCAATGCCCTCTCCAGATAAAATTAAATTAAATTTCTGCGATTGACTGTTTTCGAAAAAATGTAAAAACAAATCATATAGATCAGGAACATTTCCTGGAGATATAACAAATAAATTTGAGAACACAACCCTTAAAGCCAGACAATACATGCACAACACATTATACAAGTAAAATGAAAGTGGAGCAAACAGCTCATTTGACAACAAGTAGAGGAACTATTTATAAAACTTGACACATGACAGAACTAAATACAGTAGGGTCTGGTGGGATTCATACCTTTAATATCTTTTAGAGCCGTTACTTGATGCATTATATGATACTCCTATAGTGACATAATTTACAGAGCTACATGTGATCAAATAAATAATATTATTATCATACACAGACAAAAATGGTTGAGATTTTTACTCCGATCTTCAATAGTTTGTGAAAATTTAGTGAAGCTTAGACAAACACATATAATAATATAATAATTATTCAAAAGTTCAGTTCCATGGAGACCACTAACTATTAAATTGAAGAGAACTATTATATTCCGGCAATCAAAACATTGTAAAATATATTATTTTATAAAACTTGTTCAGTTTGCAGAATATAAATGATCTTTAATTTAATGATGTTAACTTTTTTAATATATTCTATCCTATTAATCATGTTTTTATGTTACACATTAATAACTGAACCTTCCTGTTCCTGAAACATTACTAAAAAAACAGAGGAAATGGTACTGTACCTTGGCAAATCACAATGGCTTGGCTGCCATCTATATTTCAGGTACTGGAGATTCGGACGACCATATTTCTTGCAATCAAATTCACCTCGAATGTACGGACACAACGACGAATCGTACAGAGGATACGATTCGTCGTACACCCAGCTACCATCATACATGTTGCAGCTACTGCTGCTGCCTCCCTGTTTTTTGCCTTTGTAAACATGTTTACCAGCAACATTTGCTAGGGAAAAACATGCAACAGTGACAAAAATAGTAAGATATATAGAGACATTATTATATGAACAAGAAGATGTCTGTTTGCTCAACCCCATAAAGATGTTTATGGGGGAGAGACTTTGGGAAGAAGAAGTGTGTGTAACAGAACTATCTAGCTAGCAATAAGTACTTGTAACAGAAAGAAGTGGTTGCTGATTGTATTTATAGTTGAAAATAAAAAATAACATCTTTATTAATACATCGAATAACTGTCTTTATCTCTTTTTTTCATATTAAATATTAAAATCTAGAAACTATTGTTACATTTGGGTGGAAAGAGTGAAATGAAATGTAAAGGAATGAATATTTTTTTTAAAAAAAGAGTCAAAGACTTGATGAAAAATTGAGGTGGTACAAATATTTTATAATGAGATTTGGGTTTAAAATGAGTATATTTGATAATGTAGTAATTTTTTTAAAAACATTGGTGAATTTCATCGACTTAGGTTATTAGGAATGAAATAAAATAANTTTTTTTTAAAAAAAGAGTCAAAGACTTGATGAAAAATTGAGGTGGTACAAATATTTTATAATGAGATTTGGGTTTAAAATGAGTATATTTGATAATGTAGTAATTTTTTTAAAAACATTGGTGAATTTCATCGACTTAGGTTATTAGGAATGAAATAAAATAATGAATGAATTTTTTGAATATTTATTTCTAATTTAATTTAAATTTTATTTTATTCTCTCTTTCCAACTAAATGCAATATATATATATATATATATATATATATATATATATATATATATATATATAT
>QRFB01013507.1:0-25265 GCA_008931105.1 Oenanthe javanica
TTACGGTAACGGTTTTATCCAACCGAACCGTTTATATAATATTATATATAATTAAATATTATCATATAAATATATATAATTCATTATTTACCATACAAAAACTAGTATAGTTAGGTATAATAAAAATAACAATATTGTTTACTCTTTTTCCTATAAATAGAAGTTATTATTTATTTATTTTGATGTCTCCGTGACATTTCTAATACTAGTGATATTGTAGTCTTTAATTTTAAATTTGAATATAAACTCAATTATATATAATAATAGAAATTGTGTTATTATGAATTCTAAATTTATTTTCTTTTATGTTATAATATTTTCAAACTTAATATTATTAAATTTGTATAACACTGTTTAGTTAATATTTTCTTTTGACTAACATGTCATCCACATAGACTTCCATAGTCTTTTCAATGAGATGTTTGAACATCTTGTTAACCAACCTTTGATAGGTGGCTCCTGCATTTTTAAGACAAAAAGCCATAACCAGATAGCAAAACACACCAAAGTCAGTTATGAATGATACCTTAGGGATGTCTTCCTGGTGCATTCTGATTTGGTTGTAGCTGCTGAATCCATCCATGAAGCTCAGCATGTCATGGCCAGCGGTGGCATCAATCAAGGTGTCTATCCTTGACTGAGGAAAACAATCTTTTGGACAAGTGTCGTTTAAGTCAGTGAAGTCCACACACATTCTCCACTTCCCATTAGATTTTTTAGCCATCACAGGGTTGGTCAATCATTCGGGAAATTGGATTTCTTCTATGAACCCAGCTTTCAACAACTTGTTCACCTCTTCCCTTATGGCTTCTTGCTTGTTATGAGCAAATGTCCTCTTCTTTTGTTTTATAGTCTTTCGTTCAGGATCCACATTCAATTTGTGGGTCATGTACTCAGGATCAATTCCCGGCATATCATCTGTCATCCAGGTGAAAATGTCGTTATTTTTTTGCAAGAACTATGTCAACTCTCCCTTCGGGGGTTCTAGGAGTAAGGTTCTAATGTACATTACCTTATGTGGCTCATTTGGATTGAGGGGTATGGGAACCAACTCCTCTGCGCGTTTTCCCCTTTGTTCATCATTTTCATGGACGTTCATGTCCTCAATGGCCAAGACCTTCCCCTAGTGCCATCAGGCCTTAAGGTTGTGACATAGCAACTCCGGGATAACTTCTAATCTCATCTTTCTTTGCTAACACCATTCCTCGTAGGGAACTTGACTTTCAAATGGTACGTTGAGGATAGCCTTGAAGGCGTGCAAGCCAGTCCTTCCCAAGATTGCGTTGTAGGTTGTCGTGGCTTTGATGACAAGGAAGTTCAACATCTGAACGACCTCTCTTGGCTCTTGCCCCAATATCATGAGCAGTTGTATGGTCCCTTCAATCTGGGATTCAACTCCATTAAACCCGTAGATAGGCATGTCGGAAGGTGTGAGCTGAGAATCATTGTAGCCCATCTTGATAAATGCATCGTAGAATAGGATGTTGACGGACAATCCATTGTCCACTAGGAATCTCTTGACTGGAGAGTTTCCAATCATGACGGTGATGACCAAAGGGTCGTCATGGGGGAACTTCACCCCTTCCAAGTCGGAGTCATCGAATGTTAGGGGCACTTCAGTCCTGGCCCTCTTATGGGTTTCACCGACTATGTGCATTACCTCGTGGGTGTATGCCTTCTTTGAGTTTGGTGAGGTGTCAGCGGCAGTCAGCCCTCTAGAGATGACATTGATCACCGACCCTTTCGGTTGAGGCTTTCGGTCATAATGTTCTTTTCGTCGATCGTCATGACCTCGACCATCTTTGGTGAACTTACTCAGCCTCCCTCATCTAATAAGGAACTCACTTTCATCTTTGAGTTATCTGCAATCAGTGGTGTCGTACCCAGTATCTTTGTGAAACCTACAGAACAGATCCTTGTTTCTTTTTTTTGGTCGCGCTTTATTGGCTCCGGCCATCGAACTTCCCTACTTTTCTCAATCTCCATCAAGATTTGGCTCCTAGGGGCGTTTAACCAAGTATACTCAGTGAACTTAGGTCCTTGCTTGGACTTTTTTGAGTCGGAGCCTTTGTCATTTCGAGGATACTTATCCTTGACATCATACTCATCATCTGCCCTTATCTTCTTACCTCCCCCATTGTTGGGGTTTGTGTTCGTTTTACCCATGTTTTTTTCAGCTTTTATATACCTGTCAACCCTAACTTGGAGCGAGTTCATGTCCTCTGGAGGATGCTTGACCAAAGACCTCTTCAAATTCACATCTGTGGTTCCTTGTTGTTGGGCTATCGTGGCTACCTTCTCATCAAGGTCTGGCACCTTCAGGGCTTCCTTGGTGAATCGGTTGAGGTATTCCCTCAAGGACTCATTCTTTCTTTGCTCCAGGTTAATCAATAAAACTGAGCTTTTTTCATGGGTCATCCCACTTATGAACTAAGATACAAAATCTTGGTTGAGTTCCTTGAACGAACCTATCGAGTTGGGGGGTAGGCGGCTGTACCACCGTTGTGCCATTCTCCCCAGCATTTTTGGAAAGGCCCTGCACTTAAGTGCATCGGACACGGGTTGTAACAGCAGTGCATTGGAGAACTCCCTCACATGATTTGTGGGGTCTCCAGCTCCATCATAGACCTTAATGGTCGGCATCTTGAACTTCTTGTTTATGTGAGCATTCATGATCTCATCCGTGAACGGAGGAGTTGGATCATCAGGATCTCTGAGCGCCATAAGGCGGGTAGGATCAACCTTTGGGGTTTCGACCCTGGTAGGGATAATTCTTGACCCTTCTTTTCTGGTCTTGTGTGGCGCTTTATCCAATTTTATCATAATAGGGGCTTAATACCTTGGGGCAACCGTGCATCTGTCTGTTCTAGGTCTTTCTTCAAAGTTTTCAAGCTGGCTTCATGAGCCGCAATTCACTCTTTGATGGTCTCACGGGACTTGGGAGGAGGTTCATTCACGGGGTCTTTTCCTGCCCTTCTCCTTCTAAGATTAACATCCTCATCAGTCGTGTCCTCATCCGTAGAGTAAGGTATAGAAAAATCATGGACTCCCCTCTGATAGTTGAGGGCTTGATGGGGATCTGACCCTTGTGTGTAAGAAGGTTGATAGCCTAAGGGGAGCCCGTAAACAGGGTTTTTAGGCTGTTCGGCTGGGATCACTGTGGTTGAGACCTACAAGTCAGGATGAACAGTAGTAATAAAAGGAGTTGGAGTTACCTAAAAAGGAAGATCAACTCCATGGTATGTACTGTCAAGATTAAAGGGATGGGCGATGATGCTCAGGGGGCCAGACCTTTGTGTACTCGTCCCTTGAGTGTCGGCGGGGAACGTCATTATAGCAGGGATGACCTCAGTGGATTGAGTTCCATCAAGTGGAATCATATCAGTTGAGTCTCCCATAATGGGGATCATGTCTCCGTCAGTACATCGTGTTCTTACCATGGTTGATGTCTTTTCCCACAGGCGGCGCCAAATGTTATGGAATAAAAATTATATTGTAGTTAATGCGTAATGAATGCTAGGGTTGGTTAACGTTGAGCTCTAACAGCTACACTTGCGTATCAAAAACAACTTTTTTCTAACAAGGTGCTTACATATCTCAAGTGTGTTGAGAATCAAACCAGATGTAATTCTAAGAATGAGGGGTTAGACACTTTATATAGACATGAAGAGTCTAAGTATTCGATTAGGGTTGGGAGACTTGGCTAGCAAGTCTCCTAATTAGACTATCGATATGATTAGTCGGTTGTTGCCTTTTAGGATTCAATTTTCATTTACGACTTAACTTCCTTGCCGACCAAGGTGTCTTGGGCGCTCCTCTTCGCACTGCTTTCTAAGAAGGTTCTCGATAGTGACAGTTTCGGGTTGTCATAGCACTGGGCCGAAGTGAAGCCCATCGAGGTGAGGTGGGCTAAGGAGCATGTCGGTTGACCAACTTGGACCTCCATCTAGCATCCTCGACAGAAGTGTACTTTGGGTCCAACAGTGACTTTGCCTTAGTTTCAGGCCTCGCACCCAAGTTTTCGGGCTGGGCTAGTTTTAGGCTTTTGGACCAAATTCAGGTCTAATTAATATGACATTAATTATGTCTCTAGGGTTTATTTTTAGCCCACATCAATATTATTTGTAAGGGTTAAGAATATATTTTGGAAGAGTAAGTTTATTATTATCATAATACAAGTATATATGTTGATATTGTTCATTAAAGTATCCTTGATATTTTTCTTATTCAATTGTTGTCATCACTCATTATTTTGACATTCAATTTATATTCAGATTATCATCGTTCTAACCCTTATTCACTTTGCATTATTTTATATTCGTATATGAGTCTTTCACTCATTGTTAGTCTATGTTTATTTGTTTTCCCTGGTGGGTAAGCATTATTATGTGGACTATCTTTTGGGGACAGTGCGAGTTGCTCAATTTGAAAAGTTTGTTTAATTCTTATTTTTCTTCTGTTAGAGTTAATAAATATGGATTTAGATTTAAATTTAGATATTTGGGTTGTATTTTTAATTCATGAATTGTAATTCATTGGAAATTGAGGAGTTTTAACGCTTTATTGGTTTTTTGAAGAATTTTATTTGAATAAATAAATTTGGGATTTTAAACTGGTAATGTTCTTGATGAGAGGTATGTTCCGATTCGATTCGGCATGGTGGTAGTTATCATCAGTACTTGGTTATTGGAATGGTAGGTCAGAGGATGAGTGCACTTGGATCAATGCTTCAAACTTTCTCCAACTTGCTCCTGATTTTTTTGAGTGTTATACAGAGTTCAGTTTGACAAAGCCTAACTTTTCTTAATTGGAGAAAGTTGATAGGGATCGACTCAATATATTATTATTATTTATTAGATTGTTTTATCTATTATTGAACTTTATGTTAGCCCACATGTTTAGAGTTTTAGTTTATTATGGTTCTGGCCTTGATTTATTAGTCCGTTAAGTTTTATATCTCGGTATATATACCATATATGAAACTTATATTACTTATACTTTGATTATATACTTTTTTGGAAATATTATTAAATAAATATTCTAGGGATACCGTATAATTTCTACTTAATTATCACTTTATATTCCTGTCATGCATCACTTATGCTCGAGTTGTTTGGATTTATTAGAAAAATATATCATATACTATTTTAAATAATAACATTTTAAGTATTGATATAACATAATAAATAATACTCCATCTGGTCCTTAATATTAGCTTTTTAGAAGATGATTAAAAGTCTAAATTATTAACTTTTTTATATTATCTATGCATGGTTAATGTTTATCTTCCTGCTCTGCCAATATTTATATTTTAACTTTAACTAGAATATAAAATTAAAATTCCAATATACACTTTAAAAAATGCAAAGGTCTTGATAATTACTTTTTACCAGCTATTACTACTAACGTTCAATACTCCATAAAACATCTATATAAAAATGGATTGCTCATACTTGGTAATATTTCAATATCAAAATATTTCATACTATAATCATCTCATTTTACAAAACTTTATGGCATCTAATGTTGGTAGTATATAAATGAAGACAAGCGAAGGAACTAGCTCCAAGAGAAATGAAGAAACTAGCTTGAACACGACAGATAAAAAGGTGATTGATTTAAATGAATTGCCAGATATTCAAAGAAACATTTCAATGGAAGAAGGTTATTTCAAGTTGATTTAGATGATGAAATTTTTTTATTTCCCTTATATATATTTTTTTTACTACAAAAAGTAAATCCTTGAATTTTTATCCAAATAAAGTCAATGATTATATTTTAATGAAAATGCATACTCTTTTTCTTCTTATACTATCATGTTTATAACTTTAATAACGACAACATTTACAGAATAAAATATATAAATCATGTTCGCTAAATAGAAGATTATATTGCAATTCAAATTGAAATTTCTGTATATTAATTCAACTGGGCTATCACATCTTCGAAAAGTTTCTGACGACATTTTATTTGACATGATAGTCTATTTTGTCTCTCCAATGCAGCTTTATTCACGTATAGAATTTTATAATTTTAATTAGAACTTTTTTCCTTCTTTGATTCCCTCATACAAAGCTGTAAAGATAAAAAAAAAAATCAATTTATTAATATGGGCAAAAATTCCTTGTATGATTTTTTCAACAGCATGAACAAGTTCATCAATCGTTTTTGGAGATCTTTATGTTGTAAAAATTGTATAGTTCTAAGAAATCCAAGATCCAACACATTAAAATATGGAAACTTCGGAGGTTGACACATTAAATAATATTGAAACTGCCTTCAATGACTGCTTGACGAAATTCTACATCATTTGGATTAACATGAATTTTTGCATTATCTTGTTGAATAAAAATTAGCTTATTAAAATCTTCAGCTAGCCTTTTTTCATGAATTGACAACATCATTTTTTGAATAAAAAAAGATTTTACAATATCCCGACTAATTGAAGTCATAACTTTAATCTCAAGTGGGCGGTATCTCGATTTACACTACTCCTTTTTTAGGGCTCTTTAGTGATAAATGGAAATATTCCAATATTTCCTGAAAATTTCACATTATGATCTTCATCAAATCTTGGACGGGCAATAGACGCTAGAAACATAACCTTAAGGAAGAAATTAATTTTTGTTTTTGCATGTACGCAGTGGTTATTGTCGAATATTTTGGAGGGTATCGTTCGCAGTAAAAGATTGTTATCAATATCAATTTTAAGTATATTATTCCTTAAAATTTAGAAGTGTGGAGAAGAATTTGTGGATGTGTAATTATCAATTAATTTAATCTACTAAATAAATCAAATAATTATATAATAAATATGAGAGAAGACAGTCCAGGAATAAGGGTTCTTCAATTGGCTATCATGAATGCCTAATTTATGTCTATTGTTTTGCTAAAAACAATCCTTCTAATTTTTATAAATTCATTTCCCAAGATAATTTATAATGCCTACAATTATACAATGAAAGCCACCCACATGGTCAAACAAGGTGTATCAATTGACTATTAAGAACCAATAATTATAAGTCTCACAATTTACATATCAATCTCCCGATCTAATACTTAAATTGTGTCTATCATATCTTGTACGAGAATTACAACTTCTCTCCCGATTTGTTATAATTCCTATATATTCAATTAAAAGTTAGTTACTCTTTTGATTGTATAAAGCTTTTAATGACGGATTAACAAACCAAGAGTTCATAATATAACTAAGCAAACATAATAAACCAATGAATACTACCAAATTCCCGGATTAAGGGATTAGCTACTCATGATGGATAAATAAATAAATATATATATAACATCCCACATCGAATATAATGTGTAAGTTTGGGCCCTTTATAAGGACAAGTCAACAACTAATGTATACAAAAAATTGCTAGCTTTTATGGGCTGAACTGTAGTGGGTTGTTGGGCCCGGTATGCATTCAATTATGGGATTGGGTTATTATAAATGGTATCAGAGTCATACCCGACTGGATGTGTGAAGGCCCTGTCCAGGTTTTGTAATTTGTCTGTGTGCTCGATGAGGATATCAACCCAATAAGGCAGGGTGTTTGTAACATCCCATATTGAATATAATGTGTATGTTTGGGCCCTTTATAAGGTGCAAGTCAACAACTAATGTGTATACCAAAAATTACTAGTTTTTATGAGCTGACCTGTGATGGGTTGTTGGGCCCGGTATGCATTCAGTTGTGGGCTTGAGTTATTATAATATATATATATATATATATATATATATATTAATAACACAAACCATGAGTTATAAAATTAAAGTACAAAGAATACAACTTGAAGAACACGGTTGAAGTTCGGATGAATCCCTTCACTCATTCCTTCAATTTTCTTCTCTAAGTATTTCTCTCAAAAGTACGGTTATCCCTATAATATAATATATTTTATGATGGTGTATCTCTAATAATATATATAACCATAATATATAAGATTTTTAATGCTTTACAAGGAAACACAATCAATTTTCTATAATGAGTTGGATTCTAATGTTGAAATTCGTAGCTGCCTTTTAGGCTTGTTTCTGGTCTACTCCAGTTGAGAATATAGTATTGGACTATTTATAAATTAAAGATAATTTTGTTCTCTTCGCATAGGCTATAAAAACGTCTTATTCTCATGTTTAGAACTCAAGATATGACCCAAATAGTGATTGATATGTGACTTGCCCATTAAATCTGAATTTCGTTTTAATTTAACTTCAAATTGGACTCTTTATTCTCCATTTTTTTCAACTTTAGTAATTCTCTATTTCCTGCAATAAAATATTAAACTCTAACTAATAAATATTCAATTATGTACAAAATACTAGAAATATGAGAATAAAATTCTATAATATATATATACTCTATCAGTGGTTCATCTTCTTCTGGACAAGATAATAATTTTCGGACTTCTTTGTCATGTAAAACCACTTTTCATCGATATGAACAATGTTATACATATAAATAAATGTTGGATCATGCGGTAGAGTTTCCTTGTCAAGCATTGTCATACAAAATTGTAGTCTCGACATTTTATTTTCATCTTTCAAGAGTGGCTTGATATCATTAGTATGTCATCTAATTTCTCCTTTTTTTCTTTAACCTGGTTACTAAAATCTATTGCACATGCTATTGAACATAGACTTGTTCTTTGTGATAATGGAATATTGCTAAATCGTGCGACATCCATTTGTACTCTTTTACGCCCATAATTTTTGGTTTTGCAATGAAAGCCTTTTATTTCTTCTTTATTTGAACATTCTTTAGAATATCTACATATTCGGTTCTTCATTGGCACATAGTACAATAGAGAAACATATTTCGTGGTGCCTTTTTTAAGCTTTTCATTATTACTGCTTTTTAGTAAAGTTACATAGATTGCATGCCTCTGAGTATTAGTCAAAACTTTGGTTCTTTTTACTCCTACTTGTCCATTTCCTGATGAATCATAATTTTCTCCTACAAAACAAATATACAATGAAATACATAGTAATACATATTTTCATTAAAATATTTACATATAATATTGTCTAACACATCTCTTCCATTACATAAAAAAATTGATTCATTATAATGTCATCTAGCACATATATGTAACATATAATTCTAATTGAAAAAAAAAAGATTTCAAACATAAGAAAACAAGGCTTTAAAAATAAAAATAGAAAAACAAAGATCATTTGTTGTTGGCTCAGAATTTGAAATGATATTTAAATCAATAGATTTGCCTAATTCATCCGTTGGAAAGTTCAATTCAAGATATACATTATTCATGATTTTTTGATTTTCTATATGAATAAAAAATATTGTTATTTGCTCACATTATATAGGAAAAAAATATGGGAAAGTTTAAAAAATTAAAATATCAAGTCAATTCATATGGACGAAAACTCTTTAGAATTGGAGTTAAAATTTTGATATTATCTAAAAGCGGTAAAATTTTAAGTAAATTAATATGTTGTATCATTTGTCTTCTTAGATCCTGAGTTCGACTCTAACTCGTTCCAGGATTTATTAGAACAGATACTCATTTATAAGGTCATAAACTTACTTATTCAAAAAATTGTTTTATACTTTTATATGTATTAATGAATGAATATAGGAAATGTAAAAGTTCAGCTTCTGAAGTGACCAATTTCTCTTTCTATATTTGATTAAAGGTACATAGAAAAGTATAATTAATATTGAGTGTAAAATTTTGTAAGTTATAACTTTTCTTAATAATTGTGCATGGGTCTAGAAAAGTTGATATTAGGAATTAGATGGAGTATAATGTTATATGATTATTTTATGAAGAGACTGTAATCTAACTAAAATGCGACATTAATTAATTTTTTAATCTCTAAAAAAAGTTTACATTAAATCTTTAACTAACTGATATCTCAGTTTAATAAAATATAGTAGAGCATATTTGTTTCAATTTATGTGAAGTTTGTCTTTAATAAAATTTCACAAATAAGTGATTATATATATATTATTTACTTTTAATATTTTCAAAATTTTATCTATTTACATTGTTTAAGTTGTATAAAAAAATAATAATAAACATGTATGTAATGTAATAATTATTGGGTATAATTATACTACACAACAACAATAGGACAATTATATAAACAATTAACAAGAAGATGCAGATTAAACCAATCAACAAAACAAAGAATGAAGGTCAAAATATGATATATCATCAGAGACTATAATTAAACGAGAAAAGAAGAAGTATTTAGCTATCACTGTCGCTTTAACAAATATCTGCTATAAACTTAAAAGGAATTATTGAACTACTTACATATTTAATTTCAGGTATTCTATAACTGTTTTAAATTATTCTCAATAATAATTGCAGATTCATATTTAAGTTACCAAAATAGCTGCTATGTCAGTCAATCTCTGCTTGCACACTTGTGTAGCTATGATAAGGTGCTTTTATAGCAACTAAATTTATACAACACTTATGATGATATTTACAAATAACCAGCCAGAATACAAACGAGAGTAGATCTTCACGGATAACAATAACATTGTCTTCATAACCAAACTCAAACACAGATAGAGACTCTAGTTTCTACTTTAATCCACTCCCTTAACTTACCACTCACCATATCCTCAATCAGTCACCACAATCGACTGAACATAACAACTATAAATCGACCAAACGATACAAGAGCATGATTCTACCTATATTGCAATCGTAGACTAAAATCAAACAGATATATCTTAAAAGGAATTATTGAACTACTTACATATATACAAGAGAATGATAGGACAATTATATAAACAATCAACAAAACAAAGAATGAAGGTCAAAATATAGGACAATAGGACAATGTTAAACTTAAAAGGAATTATTGAACTACTTACATATTTAATTTCAGGTATTCTATAACTGTTTTAAATTATTCTCAATAATAATTGCAGATTCATATTTAAGTTACCAAAATAGCTGCTATATTGCAATCGTAGACTAAAATAAAACAGATATATCTTAAAAGGAATTATTTAGCTATCACTGTCGCTTTAACAAATATCTGAATACAGAACACATCTGAGTCGTCAAACCCTTCGAGAAGACTTGACTATTCTTGAAAAGATTATTGTCCCACTTACGTTGTGATGGATTGTAGAAATATCGCATCCACGATAAAACAACATAAAACAATCCGTTCACAGATTCGGCAAAGCTCAATAGCGACCAACACCTCAGTTTGCCCGAAAACCTATGCAACTTTTATGTATGCGAGGTAAAGAAAGAGGCACACCTCAATTTACCCGACAATCTATGTAATTTTTATATAATGCAAGGTACAAGCAAGATGCTAGATGTGCACATCTAAATGTGTAGGCTTCTTGAGTTTCTCTTCTCATATTCTACTCGATATGGGATATCGAGTTTTTCCAAGAAATAGAGTTTTACAAAGAAATGGGTTTTATTTGTTATTTATTTTATTCTGATTAAATAATATTAATATTGCGAAATATATTCAGAGTCTGATTATGAAAATAATCATTATTCAATATATTCAATATTAATAATTAAATAATCAATATAAATAAATCAAATAAACTTGTAATTAAAAGATATAGTTCTCAATATCACCTTGTTTATCTCTTATAACATAAACATTCCACTTATAATAGTAGTTGTAAATAACACTAATACAAGATGGTATATAAACTTATTATCTTTTCTTTACCATATCAATGTGGGACAAATCTCAGATAACCTATTTCAAACAAGCAACTTCAACTCAATTTATTTATGGATTTCACTGAGAAAATGTCTTAGATCAAAATATGAAAATTTAAGTTCTTTTATCAAGAAATAACCTCCAGTTATTAGTTTCCAGAAACTATATCAAAAACATATATAAAATATGCCTAAAATTTTCCATTTTCTAATAATAATGTAATACACAAGTATTTGTATGAACAAAACATGCGACTAACACAGATCAAACAAAATATTAATTAATATAATTATTATGTGAAGATTTAGCAAGTGAGTGTTTTATTTGATATATGTTATATTCCCTACTTTTAATACATTCAGATACTTATTCAATTACATTTTCAAGTTCTTACGACTATTAAAAGAATATAATAAATATAGATTCATTTCAATATATAATAATAACAAAAGTTATTATATACTTAAATTGCACAAGTTATTATATACTTAAATTGCACATTTATAACATATATATATATATATAATTTAATTTAATCACAAAAAACATTTAATCATACTTTTTTTTACAACGGAGACCATTTTTTAATTAGATACCGAAGATTTTATATATACTCGATTATATATATACACTCATATTCCTATATACGGCCAATAGAACATGAATATAAAATATATTGCAAAATAATATATTTTATAATATTCAAAGTCCGAACTCGAGATAATGTTTAGTTAATTTTTATTAGAAAACAATCGAATAAGGTAGCTCACTTATTTACTAGAATTCCTGACTGAGCGGTCAAAGCATATTTCTTTCCGGATAATTAAAATTTATTATAAAAATGCATATATAATTTTTAAGGTCTTTAATTAAATAATAATTTCATAAAACCCAACTAATAATAATATGAGTTTAATACAGCAGTATCCATATCAGCAAACTAAGCAACTAGCACAAATCAAGCCAAATTATTAAATATAATTGGAATAATAGCGTTAATGTGGTTTAATCGTTAGGAGAAAAATTATAAATATATAAATATTATTAATTATTTAGTAATTGAATAAGGTTTGATTCTTTGTGACTATAATAATTAATTTAATATTATTTCTAAATATTGTTTGTAAATAGAATAATTAAGATTCGATCATTAATCAATAGTAATAAATGATGATTATTATTTTGAAGAAACTATATTAAATTTAAAGCATAAAAGCCCGTTCGAGTCACGTGCACTAGTTCTAATTATTTTTATTTTATTATAATTATTTTTATTTAAATTTGATTTTTATATAAAAAATCATTTTTATTTTAAATATATATTTAAATTAATTTCAAATTTAATTGATTAGCAATCAGAAATATTTAACTCAATTTTCAATATAAATAATTTATCTAATATATAAAATATAATTTTTTAATAATACATATATAACATAGTAATTTATTGTACATAATCTTAAATTTGATTTTTTTAAATTCAATTCTAGGTTTTATATTGTTGAACATTCTAGACATATATTTTTTTAATAACTAAAAATATAACCTTTTTAATTGTATATATGTGACATAGTTATATATTATGTATGATTTAAAATTTAAAAATTTTAAATTTAATATAATGTTTAAAATTTATAACAAATAATTGTACATGTAAATAAACGTAAATTTTATATATTATATAGTCATGCTCCCTAAAATTGTCATAATATTGATATATATTTGTTTTAATTTTATATATGTTGTTTACTTTTTATTATTTATTGACATAATCCTCAATTTACATATCATAATTACGGTATTTATTTTACATTTCTCATGTATATAAAAATTATTTTAGTTGTATGGTTATTAATGTATGCTTGTGTATATAAAAAGATAAATATTCAAGAATTTTAACACTAATTTAATTAAAGATGGATTCATTGATTTAAACGAACGTAGAGCTCTAATTCAAGTTTTGATCTATTAAATATATTATTATGTAAATGATTGTAATAAAAAATAAAAATTTGGCCTTCTCTCTGAATATTTATTGACCCCGTCTCTAATATTATATGAATGACATGAGTAAAACAATCATTTTATTATAAATGAAAATTAAAATAAAGAATTAAAAGAATATCATAACAATTATATGTAATCATGTAATTAATGAATTATAAAATAGAATCATATATATTTTATAGTTCAAGATTTTAATGTATATGAAAGTTATTAAATTAAAAGTACACGTATTCAATTCATACCATTAATATAATGATATATATTTTATACATAGGGTTATAATTGTTATTTACTTGAATAAAATGACTCACAAGTGAATAAAATGACTCAAACATTAACCCCGTTCTCCTATTATATACATATAATAATAAATAATAAAATATATTAAAATTGAATAAATATAAATTTTAAAAAATAATTATAAATTATTATTAAAAAGAAAACTGATGCGTGCCTTCAAACGAACGCCGTATACAAAAGTGAAATCTTTCCCAGAAAATAAACAACAAAGCTTATTCTCCTCGATTTAATTTATATTCATCGAAACCAATTTAAATTCTCCTCGATTTCTTCGCCTAATCAAAGCTTATTTACTTCGTTCAATTCTACAGATTTACAATCGGAGACACTACAACCCTAACAATGGAAGGTATACATACATACATATATATGTTGTATGTTGTATGTTGTATGTTGTATGTATATGTGATTTGTTGCTTTATTTCTATAAACCCTTTAATGGGATTTGTTTAATTTTGTAAACTGATTATGTTTTTGTGTGTGTGTTGATTGTGTTTATTGGGTGTTTTTTTAGTTGAGATTTGGGTTTAATTTAGTGCTTAGAAATTCGATATTGAATTTGCTGCTATTAAAATGTTGTTCATATGTTGAAATGTTGTTTTCGTAGATTTATCTGTTTAGAGAAATGTTTGTGTTTGTAATTGATTTGTTTATGAAGTTATTTGCTGCTTTGGGTTTGATTGATTGGTGTTGAAGTAGTTTTTACACATTCTACATGATCGAGAATACCGGACTTTATAATGTGCAAATGGATCTTATTTATTTGTTTTAATCATAGAGGACTCTGAGTATAACTTATGATTTAGTAAAAGGTGTTGTCGTGTTGGCCTGTTCATATTTAGAATGTAAGTGGGGGAGGGACTTTACTAGTTCAACATTTGAGGAAAGGCATTTGGAGCTTGTATGCTGCATCTGTTATCGAGTCTTTACTTTTTGATATTTTGGGTGGCAGCCTAAATTTTTTAGGTATAATTTACCTTTTGGCGGCACTTTTGTATCTGTAGTATGTAACGGTTTCTTTGCGGTTTGTTGGGGGTCCAGAGAAGGATGGGTAGGTATATTACCATTTTAATATTTTATAGTCATAACTCATAACGAATTAGAACTTGCCAAGTTGTAGAGATATTAGAAATTTTTCTGTGTTGCATCAAATATAATTTATCTAGAAAGAAATAAGTATGCCAATGGTTAGGGAATATATATATATATTGTAATAATAGAGTGACGTATTAAGTGTAACTGCCCTATAACCAAAAAAGAGAGCCACATTTCCCAACATGACGTAAGTTATGTACTTATGTATTAAATATGAGGGCAAAACAAAGAAGTAAACAGAGAAACAAATATAAAAATAACTACAACTTTGTTTCTACATATGAATAAAAAGTAGAAAATATCAAAGAATGGAAATTTCAACCATAGCTGCAACCCCTTTTATTCAAGTCCTAATAAAATAGCTATAGAATAAAAAAAAAATCTACTTATTCACTGTAGAATATCCTTTTATTTATTTATTTATTTATTTTAATGTCCCCTATATCCCCCATGCCGTTTATTTATAATGAAGTATATCGTCTAGTATCTCCTTCGAGTAACTTGTAAACCGTCAAATGCACATAAATGCATATTCTAGGGTAACAAGACATTTGAATGCATTTGATCACTACTTGCATAAGTTATTATCTAATTCTTTGTTTAATACATAGAACTCATTTCTGTTCCGGACTCGCAAGAGAGGCCTGTGACTGGCAGTTGTCTCAAACCTCTGAAACTCCATATAACTATATGCAAGATGCCCAAGATCCATTCTAATCTGTCTTATATTTTGTATTAAGGTTCATATGTCTATATCTAGTGACATTTATGTATTTTCAACCTGACTACTTTATACTCACTAAGAATCCATATAGAATTATATGCATGATTTTGTAATTTTCTCTCTAGAGGTCTGTGAATATTTGTTGGTACCCTGATTCTTATGCTGTTCGCTAGCTAGATACATGTTTCTCAATATTAAAGCTGTCACTATATATTACACAGCAATAACAATTAGCAACAGATTACTAACATTGTTTTTCCTATGTCTTTCAAATTTAATGCAGTAGATACGTTCTCAGATGACAATGACGATCTTTCGGAGAAGAAACCAAAACGCAAGGTCAAGACACCATCCCAAATCGTGGGTTTAGAAAGATTATATGAAGGTAAGGTATCTGTCATGCCACAAATCTAATTTCCCTGTACATCATAATCACGTTATTTTTGTATGAGATGTTACTTTCGCTCTTGCCAGAACACAAATATCCGTCAGAGTCATTAAAAACAGAGGTTGCTGAGTCATTAGGGTTGACCGAGAAACAAGTTTCTGGTTGGTTTTGCCACAGAAGATTGAAGGACAAGAAGCTGAAGGATGACCCTAATGCACATGGCAAGCAAGACCGTTCCAGTGGCGTCATACAGGACCACGGTAGTGGATTCAGGCAGGATTCTTGTGGAAGCACAAAACAAGGCGAACACAGGCACAGTGAACCAAGGGAAGTTGAAAGTAGAAGGTTTACTGGTGAAAAAGTCCCAGGCACACGGGACATCACATGTGAGCCGGTGAGTGATCATGTACAAAATAACAGTGGAACGGATGATACATCTTCTGGAAGTAGCTTCCCTCTTCAAAACAATTATTTCCCTCGAAGCACAGAACCTCATGGCATTCCGACTTCGCTTGATATTGATCGGAAAAGAAACAGTAAAGCAGTAGACACAGAGGGTTTAAAAGTCAGGACTAAGCCTTCGGGATATTTAAAAGTCAAGGTCCAGGCTGAGCATGTCGCCATTACTTCTGTGAAGAGGCAACTTGGAAGACATTACAAGGAGGATGGCCCCCCACTTGGTATAAAATTTGATCCACTTCCACCAGGAGCATTTGAATCTCCAACCAGGGATGCAGTTGAAGGTAATCAGGACCACTTGTTGTCTTAAAATATTGAGGGATTTTCTTAATAATATCATCATATTATTGGCTTTTCTAACTGGTGCCACAAGATGTTTTTAGCTTACATCAGTTACCGTTGTACTTTTAACTTAATCATTCGAGTACCCTTTCTCTTAGATTCACAGTAATAAGACGTTAAAATATTATTTATTTTTGGAATATTTGTATTGGTACTATAGTACTATTTGATTTTTCTAGTAGTGCCACTAAAGATTTTTCTTAATGTATGAAGATATAACTGGAAGGGTACTCTAGTGATAAAGCCGTACATACAAGGGTATCATGTGTAAGCCAAAAACATCTTGCATGGAAAAGCAAACAATACAATGGTACAATTGATATTTAATTATATCTTGTTTGTACGCTGAGGTCTCGAGCACCCTATTCTTATTTAGGTTGGCAAAGTTCCAAGAGGGTACCTGATGGGGAACGAGGAATTAAAATATTAATTTGCATTTATTTTATGTGATTAGTTAGGAATAGATTTAGTTGAATTTATTATAAAGTTGTATTTGAATAGATCATCAGGAATATTTTTGATTATGTTAGAGAATAAGAATATAATTTTTTCTCATATACTATTAGGGTTTTACTTGATGGTTAATTTTAAGGATTTACTCATATATAAGGAGATGTAGTATTTTATTGTTCGAAGACTAGATTAATTATTTGAAATTGAGATTATTCACTCCTAACAAACACTTCCATTGTGCCATTGAAAAATCCTAGGGGTACTGGTTCTTTCAGTGGTTAGATCACCTTAGACTTGTGGTTTTCTGCGGTTAATTCACCATGTTTATCTTATTTTTATTTTCCTTCATTTTTAGTACCTTGTCCTGCATTGCATTAGTAACACCCCTTTTAAGGCATTATCTTTTTGAAAGTGATTTGAATATGAGCCCTCGTACATACTGTGGTGCCCAGATGACTGTGTCGTGTTGCCTTATTGTTTTCTTTTAACTAGAATAGTACAGGCCTTTACTTGAGTCCTTTTTTCCCTTCCAAAAATTGTGCAAATACTTTTAAATGTACATCAAAAAATTTATTTTACAACAGTAAGTATGAACTGAGTTTACTTTGCCCACTAAAACTTGTCGGTTATTTCCTAGATGTTGAACTAGGCATCACGTGTTCTTGAGAAGTGTGAGTTGTATATACATAATACTTGGTGATATACGATTCTGTTGAAGATTTTTTTTCTTTCTAAAAAGGATCGGAGACTTGATGTAAGCATAGGTGGGTAGGTATTTGGACTTTTGATGTCATTCAGAAAAGGGTTGAAAACAAGGGATAAAACCTACTTTAGATAGAATCTGTAAAGTCAAATAATTCCTAATATATTTATAAATTTATATACATTCGACTCTCTCAAATATGAGGATTATAACACTTTGAATATAATATTAATAAGGCTAGTCTAAGTGGCTCTTTGTAACCTATCCCATTCTTTTTTGTGTGGCTTCTTTGGCATGGTCCTTGCAAATTGTATTATAACTCAATTGGCGAGTTTAGGGGAGAATAATCTCTTTTATGTACAAAAGGTTCTTCATTTCTCTTTGAATAATACATGTATTCTCTTTGCAAGGTATTATTCATTTGTGTTGCTTCTAGTTAAGTTTTGTCAGCCAATAAATCCTTTTTTTGGTTTACAGTCAGTCAGTAAAGCATTTTGGTTATTATAACTCTTTTCCTTCTCTTTCCAGAATCTGGTCTTGTTTGTGAATCAACTCCATTTCCCTCATATAATTCAATGACATGCAAGCAACGTCATCCGGGCAGGGTAAGTACCTCTCATCACATAAATTATCTTTCATCTTTTTTGAATGTTAGTGACTTTAAATATCTTGATAAGTAATGGCTGCTTCCAGTGCTAATATTATGATATACATAACAAGGAATTGCTATCACTTCGTTTCTGTAAATATTACTTACTAAGTTAGGTAGATCTCCAAATATTTAAGAAGCCAATTTATAATAACATGCCTTTAACAGTATAAACTTACAATTCTATATTATTACAGCATTTTGTAATGATATAAAATAAATTCTATAAGCAGTACATAAACTTTTTCAACTAATTAATTTTTTTGGATAAATATATTTCAAGGTAAAGAAACTGGATTGGGAGGGTGCCCACTGCCCAGTGTCCTTTTCTTCGCGTGGGCCTCTGCTCTCTCCTTAATCTGCCTTTATCTTTTTTTGCATTTTATTCGATGTGTTTTTGTTTACAGGTGTATTTATGTGTGTATAAGAGTGTGTATAAGAATGTGTATGACACGTACATGTATGGATATATGCATAATATTGGTGTTTGTACGTCGGTATTTATGATGATTTTTTTAAAAGTTAGGTTAATTGATGACATAAATTTTACCATTTATATTCATATATTATACCACTAGAATAATTGTCATTAAAGTTTGTGATCGTATAATTATTATTTCATCAACTATGTTCGATAATAATGTATACTACCATAAACAATGGGGATCATATCTTTTATAACAGTACTAAAAGAATAACTATAATAGTTTATATATAAATGCAAATGCAAAGTAGTATATGTGACTTTTTAGATCACATAAGATAATAATAATAATAATGAGAAACTATGTTATATGTTAAATAACTTCGTGCACACTGTTTAAGTTGAACCTTATCTTGCCATGGGGCTAAAACTTTCCACGCTTCAGGGGCTGATGTTTAAAATATCTGTTTCTTCTTACATATGCCCTAATTTTTATACCTTTAGAAATACTTGACATCATTTCTAATTTGAAGTGACAATATATTAATAATTTGTTTTTTGGTAATATGAGTTTTGGAAAAGTTGGTTTGGTTCATGTGGATATGAATGGAATTGCTTTATATATGATGTATGAATACTCAAAGAGATTCTACATAGTATATTACAAATAAATTTTAATTTTCCTTCTACTAAAATTAGAGTTCAGCTGCAGGTTAACCATTCCAATCTGATTGAAAGTTAAAACTGCTAGTCTCTAATTGACACAAGGAAGAGCGAAATTTTTATATCTATGGTGTTCATTGTTTGAGACCTTTTAAGTTGGAGACATTGTTGTCACGATGTTCGAGTAGTCGGTTTGAGAGGGTTGACCAGAAATGTTGACTTGTGAATTGTTGAAAAGTCGGTCGACTCGGGTGAGTAGGCAATCTACTTGTCTGAGATCGATCCGCATTCCGGAACGTGTGGACGGGATCAGGGTTCCATAGCCCGACCCGTGAACTGTGCAATACTCTGGTCAGCGTATGCATGTATGTATATGTAATTGAAAAAAAGAGATGTTCGTAACTAATACACATATGGGAATGTCGCATATTGGACTTTTGTTGTAAGACACCACGCATTTGAGATACATATTATTATATATTATTTAATTTATTATTATTTTATTGACTAGTCAACAAGCTGAATCTCCATCAACTCGACTCGACTTGTCGACGTGACAACCATGAACCACACATATAAGATACATATTATTATATATTATTTAATTTATTATTATTATTTTATTGACTAGTCGACAAGCTGAATCTCCATCAACTCGACTCGACTTGCCGACGTGACAACCATGGTTAGAGATCGTTGACCGAAGTGACAGCTTAAGCACAGTTGTTTCTGTTACTTGAAATTAAACTATTTATTGTTTTTTGGTTAATTCTGGAAACAAAACTTGTACTTTCCTGGCATATATGATTGAGCTTGCTAGTAGCTTAAATTTACTTACTTATTTCTTGCTAATAACACTCTGATAACTGATGAGTAAATGCTCTTTATTTTAATCTCTCAGGGATATGAAGAATACATTTCCAGAGTGGCCTCTCGCAATTCTGATTTGGATAAGACAAGTATTCAAGTGATCCACAAGTCTAATAGTCGTGAAAATTACATGGACACACAATTTGAGAAAAAGCCTACATTATCTTATGAGAGGAATTCTGCTGGTAAGATGTACTCATCTATGGAAATGAAGGAAGATTATTCTGCAAGAGAAGCACCGCGTGACATTAGGGACAACAAAGAAATGAGGGCTAAACATCATGGAAGGATAAATGAGTTTGATTCTAGTAGAAGGATAAAGGAGTCTGTTTCTACCGACCGTGTACCTACCTATGGTAAAAGATTCGATCAAAGACAAAGCAAACCCAGTGATTCTGGAGATGTTGGTGAGAAGTTCACCCTCACCAAAAGCTCTGAATCCCGTCCTTCAAATTTTCCCGTTAAGCACAGCTTTTTTTCTTTGGAGGAAAAAAAGGCTTCTAGACGGGCAACAAAGGTTTCCTTCAACTTTGCTGTAGATTGTTTCTATTTTACGGATTACTGTGCTAAAAACTATAATTTTTGGGTGGTATACAGGAAAGTGATGCATATGGGAAAAGGAGACAGTTTGATGGTTATAATGATCCAGTTGAAGTATCTGCTTTTCCAGCAAATGAAACTAGGGTGAACCTTGTAATTTTTGTGAAATTTCTTAGTGTCTTGTATTTTCTGCTATGATATGCTGTTTTTTTACCTTAATATATAATATCATATGAAGCCTGCTAAGCGATCAAGGGAGGATTTACCCAAGCAAGGATATTCTGTAAAACCTTTAATGGATGTAGCGCCTCCATGGATCCCACCTAGAAGGTTGGTGAATCTAAATCTTTCTTGTGAATTAAGCCTCACTAATGCATCTCGTAGATCTTTGACAAATGTCTCCGAACGTTCTGGACTTTAACTTCACTTGCACTGCAGCTTGGTCTTTACTTTTTAATGAGATGCTGTACATTAATTGATAATAGTGCATATATAAATACAGAATAGATCCTTACCAAAAATTAGGATTAGGACTTTTGCATCTTATCTCTCCTCCCTACATCTCAATAAGGCTGTTCGTTTCATAAGTCTAGAATTTTGTGGATTATATAACTTAAAACTTTTAGGCTTATTTTATCGTAATAGTTTTTTAAGCAAATTTGTATGCGTGCACGTTCTCATTATAGGCAACTACTGAAAACTCACACATTGTAGGTGAGCATTCAACCGAGAACAGTTTAATTGTGAGAACATGATAACAACAGGCCTTCCATGTTTCTTCATTTCTAATTTGATCGGAATTTATTAAATGTTATTTTTAATTTGATCGGAATTTATTAAATGTTTAATGGTTGCCTTTTTAGTTGTGGGGCTAGATCTTATTAATTCATTTGATATATCTTTTCACGGAATATTAGTTTCAGCTATATTGTGCTGAATCGTATTGGTTGTCTATTTGATCTAAAATTTAATTCACAACAATTGAATTAAATAATGTATCTTATGTTTTTCTTTTAATTTATTGGATCAAAGGAGTCCATTATAGATCCACCTATTGGCTTTAGAGACATGGAGTCACTGTTTATATGAGATAGCTATGAAAGGCAACTATATGATGCTATCAAACTTGACATGTCACTTATATGTTATATAGGTCTCTTGCGGAGATTCCCTCTAGTTTTAGTGAAGATGAAACTGGCGAAACAAGTACGTCTGGTGATTGAACAGTGAGCGATGGAAGAATTAAACTCAGATGTTTCAAGATTTTGTATAGCTAAAGATACTCCAGTTTTAAAGATTCAGAACCTTGGCCATGCACATTCTATTCTGGCAACCTAATTTAAATGATCCTTTTATATAGGTTGCCTGTTTTTTTTTGTTTTCTTAAAGGCTATATTGGCGGCCTGACCTGTCTTTGCCTATTTGTATATAGATATCCCAGTATCTTATGTTTAGGTATAAGATATTTTGTATATTTGATTTTATGTGGCCAATGATGATTTATGTGGGCAGGGCTTTAATTTTAAATCGAGACAGCTCGAACTCTATGAATGAGCTCGATTCGACTCGAACAAGCATTTGGCCTTGATAAGGGACTCGAGTTGGCCTGAGTTTTGAATGAGCTCGATAACAGTTCTATAAAATGCAATGAGTTGGACTTGATAATATATTTGGTTTTCTTTTGGTAAATAAGGTCAGCATTTTTGGAGCCTTTCAAAAAGGTTCGGGGAAGTAACACGTTACGGTATTTTTTAAAATACATATGATGCGTTTTTTATGTCGTAAGCATTGGAGATATGTACGATTTTTTAATTAATATTTTACTTCATAATATATTGCCAAATATTATTTTTTTGGAAGTTCAACAAAAAAAGGCCACAGCAGATTTTATACAAGCTGCTGTAGAATTTGTTTACAGCTCAAATGTATTGTGTTGATTACCTTCTGAGCAAAGAATTACAAAATCTTTCAGAGAATGCTTTCAAGTTAATAATAACGTAAGGATGATGTTTCAAAAATATACCCTCTAATTGATCAAAAACTAATAAATCAAACACAAAAAGTGTATAAATGTAGGATTGTGAGCCGTGTCTTGGCAGAGCAACTAGGTTGCTGCCACGGCGGTGGCACCCCCTTTGTCCCCAAGGCGGTACTCTCTTTGCTTTGTTCGACATGTATACAGATCGGAGTCTAGTATAAAATTTAACAAAAACACAAGAGAAATGAGAAAATTTAGCTAAGAAAAAGAAAAATGGGAACTCTCTGCAATGGTGCGTAAACATAATCAGGTATGTAAAGATAATTAACATAGCTTTATGCCATTTGATNTGGCGGTACTCTCTTTGCTTTGTTCGACATGTATACAGATTGTCGGAGTCTAGTATAAAATTTAACAAAAACACAAGAGAAATGAGAAAATTTAGCTAAGAAAAAGAAAAATGGGAACTCTCTGTTTAACTCGAAAATTGAAGCATGATCTTTCAAAAATGTACTCTCCAGTCGATCTAAAACTAAAAAATGTAGTATTACTTTTAGTTGTATATACTGTTATGTTACTAAAATAACCTCCATTTAATTCGAAAATTGAATTGCACATGATGCTTATCTAAGTGTCAACATTTATTTATTTGGTAAATTGAATTGGATGTGTTTGGGGTGCACGCGGTTCAGTGTCAGAAACAATCAGGTTTTAAATATAGACATGACTTTCTCACCCATCCAGGTGAAATTAGATCATCCCTTAGGCCGCCAGCTAATGTATTGGTTTACAGTTGGGATACAGGGAAACATACTTGTATTGATCTCACCGGATTTTCTTCTTTGAGCGGATTTGGTAATGAAATTTTTATAGTCGGTCAGGCGACAACTAAAGCGGCAGATGCAATGGTGCGTAAACATAATCAGGTATGTAAAGATAATTAACATAGCTTTATGCCATTTGATTTTGATACATTTGGATTTTTAGCTTCTGACGTCGTTGAATTTCTTAGGAGAAATCAGAAGATTATGAATAAGAACGTCATGATTGCAAGTTCGGCAGAATATGTGTTGGTCCCTGATATTATAGAACGGAGATTGAATACAATATCTAATTTTAATCGCGGAATTATGGATTTAACAAAATTACTTTAATTTCTCACGAAATATTAATTTTAGTGAAATACTGTTCAAGTATAAGATATGATTTTAACTTGAAAAATATTACAAAATTAATATGTTGAAAGTATAAATAACTGTTTAGAATTCTAGAAAAATTTTGACATGAATTGTTCTAAGATAACAATTATAATTCAAACCAGCAGAGAAAATCTATGAATATTACAATCAGACAAATTACTGAATTTGAATGTTTTTTCAACTAGAAGTTATGAAGCACTCACCTCATATTTATAGAGGATTCTAAGGCTTGTATGACTTTTCAATTCAGGACATTTTTCAGACTTATTTAAGTCTGTATGACTTTTGATTATGCCTTGTATGAATTTTAAAAAAGCTCGGTATGACTTTTCAAAAATCGGTATGATTTTTGAATTTCATTCGGTATGACCTTTTTAAAAGCGGTTTCGGTATGACCTTTTTAAAAGTCATTTTCGGTATGACCTTTTCTGGTATGACTTTTCCAAGAAGTAGCTCGGTATGACCTTTTCTGCATTTGCTCGGTATGACTTTTTAAATCGCAAGGTATGAATATTCAGCATCTTGCTCGGTATGACNTCGCAAGGTATGAATATTCAGCATCTTGCTCGGTATGACTTTTTAAACAGTAGCTCGGTATGACTTTTCAACAACTTGATCGGTATGATTTTCTTTCAAAGCTCGGTATGACCTTTTTGTTTGGCTTTGTATGACTTTTTTTAAATCATTATTCGGTATGCCTTTTAAATAAGTCTTTTAGACTTTATTTAAAAGTCATACCAAGTCATATATTTTATAATAAATTAATTCTACTTAATTTAATTAAATAA
>QRFB01013508.1:0-21023 GCA_008931105.1 Oenanthe javanica
TTGAATCTAGCTTTAATTGCTATATTTATTGTTCAACTGATCATGATGCCTTTATGAATGTTGGAGCAAATCCTTCAATGAATATAAAGACATATTCTTGAAATTCTGTGTCATCATTTATTACCTGCATATTTATACATTCTCTCATTATTCTAAAAAGTTGTATTCACCCCCCCTCTACAACACTTTGGACCTAACAANCAAGGGACAAGTGGCTTATTGTGAACGGTTGATCCAGAGTGGTTGAGAAAGTGCTTTTTGTTGAAGAGTCCTGATTGGGCCACGTACACAAAAAGGACAAGATCAAGACTACACGACATTATAAAAGCAGCACTTTGTTTTATTAGAAGAGAGACTTTTATCTCTGTATTTTTCAACGATATATTAAAAAGAGAGAGCATTTACTGTAAAACAAAAGTGAGAGAGAGGATCAGTTGAATCTAGCTTTAATTGCTATATTTATTGTTCAACTGATCATGATGCCTTTATGAATGTTGGAGCAAATCCTTCAATGAATATAAAGACATATTCTTGAAATTCTGTGTCATCATTTATTACCTGCATATTTATACATTCTCTCATTATTCTAAAAAGTTGTATTCACCCCCCCTCTACAACACTTTGGACCTAACAGAGTGCATTTGCGCACTTTACAAATTGATTTTGAAGTCTTTTTTTAACTATAATAAGTTAAATAATAATGTAAACTTAAGGATTAAACTTTTAATTTATTATGTCATCTATTCAATAACAAAGATATTCATACTTAACTTCATCAAATGAAGGTACAAATTCTGGGAAATATCATCAATAACTGATATTTACTCGCATTTGAACTGCTTAATTGAATCTTATTTTATATTGACATTGATTCAATAACATGATATTAAATGTGTTTTATTTAGTGATACATTTAGTTGTATAAATGCATATTATTTCGACTTAATCACGGTTGATCTAAACAATGCGGCCAAGATCATTGATTCAATATATTGCATTTCAATTAAATACTTCCTCAGTCCCTTTCATTTGTTTACGTTTTTTAGAGAGTGTCTGACACGCATTTAAAGGTGCATATAAAGTATAGTTCTCTAACTTATTTTAAAAATTTTCTTTTTCTGAATAAATATTGAATGTTTAAATATTTATTCATAAAAAGAAATTTTTTAAAATAAGTTATAGAACTATACTTTATATGCACCTTAAAATCCGTGTCGGACACTCTCTAAAAAATGTAAACAAATGGAATGGACAGAGGGAGTACTAAATTTTAATATTGCAATTTGATGTAATAGTTGAGATAAAATTTTAGACATTATGATTTGGTAGCAGAAACAATAGTTTAGAACTTGAAATATATAATTAATAAATAAATGTTATAGGTATCAAGTGTTAAATCTACCCTATAATACCTTGATAAATATTAAATAATTTTAAAAATAAATCAATACTTGTATAAAAGCATGATATCATTCTACATCGATATTATAAGAAAAATATAAAATAAACTTGATAAAATACAAAATAAACGTTTCTCGACATTGCCTCACGGCGTCGTCTCACATTTTATTCTGTGAAAAATAATTATAATCCATGGATCTAACTTTAAATAATTTAGAAATTAATTCATTAAGAAGAAGGTTAAGATAAAAATAATTCGATCAAATTTTCATCAAGTATAAAATATTGAATTCTGCAAAATAAGACATTCATTTTTCATGATCTTTATAAAACTATTTAAAATATAAAATTATTATTAATATTTATATATGTTCTTAATTTGTTTATCAAGAAAAATTATAATAATACTCATTAATTATATCGATAACATCTTATTAATTATATTGATTAAATCTTATGTATATATGTTTTATTTTCAATTTATATAATATTATAAATAGTATAGAGAGATTAAATAGATCAGGAAAAATTGTGATCTAATTCGCACTCTAACTTTTTTGTTGCTATTAGATTTTTTATATCATTAAAAATTATCATTGAAAAATATAAGTTTTACTGTTTGGACTTTTCGTTATTAATATATGTTTTATTTTTCAATTTACATTAAATACATCACGAAAAACTATCTAACACACGCTCTAACTTTTCTCTTGCTATTAGATTTTTTATATTATTAATTATTATCATAGAAAAATATAAGTGTTACTGTTTGGACGTTTTGTTATTGTTCTTAATTAACTTTTTCTAAACTTATTTCATAATTAAAAGTTTGTTAATAAATTAATATTAAAATATTTTTTAATAAATGGGAAAATGTAAACGTGTATCATTATACATCGATATTATAAGAAAAAATGCAGTAAACTTATATAAAACAAATAATAAATGTTACTCGACGTCGCCTCCCGGCACCGTCTCACATTTTATTATGTGAAATATTATTATTAACAAAAGAGACAAATTTAAATAATGTAAATAAATTCATACTTAATTTCATCAAATGGAAGTACGAATTCTGATAATTTTCATCAGTAATTGTTACCTTTTAAATTACATATACATGTATTACATTCTCCATAAATATGCAACAATTTTATATAGGAACTAATTGAATATTTTCCTTTCGCCTTTCGGTTGCATAGGTGGTAACATATATAAGACAATTATTTAGCTAATTAAACAATTATAATGGTTTATAATAATGATATTCCACAGAAGTATAATTAAAATATGATATTATTATTTAAAAAACTATTATTAATAATGTAGGTAAATTTAAATAATGTAAAAATTAATTCATTAAGAAAGAAGGCTGAGAAAAAAATATTTAACTGATTAGAATAAATGAAAAGGTAATGAACCCTATATAATCACAAATGTAATTCTATTATATTTAAAATTTGGGATAATAAATGATAATTGATTCTAAAAATATTTTTCGATATCTTCCATGAATGAAATTAGTGGAAGAATTTTAATCAAGGTTATAAATTACTTGTATACATATTTATATATTTTCATTTTAATTAAAATTTTAAATAAGAAATTGAGTAATTGATGTTAAATGATAATATATATATATATATATATATATATATATATATATATATATATATATATATATATATATATANTATATATATATTCATTCCAAATATATTCAAAAATAAAAGTTGAAAAATGAGTAATTGAAGTTAATTGATGCCATATATAATGAAAGAATTTTAAAAAAGAAGAAACATTTTTTTAAGTATGTCTATATTCATTTATTAATGTACAATTCAAAATTTTAAAGATAAAATCAAATTATAGATATTTATTGTTGATTGATTTCACAAGCAAGGTAAAATTAAATTACCCATAATAAAATATAAATTACACGTGTATACATGTGTATATTTAAAGTACGCTGAATTTGAAATTTCTGGTTAAATTGAATGGAAGATTTTGTTAATTATATAATATAATTAAGATAGCTAAAATCATGGAAAATTTTTACCCATAATTTCAGTTTCTATAACTAATAATTAAAATTTGTGTAACCTAGATCAAATTCCAAATACTTCTTATATTGTTTGCTGCATAAATGCAATAATTTTACATATGAACTAATTGAATTTTTTTCTTTGGTCTTTCCATCCATAGCTGGTAACATATATAAGACAATTGTTTAGCAAATTAAACAAATATAATATTTTATAATAATGATACTCCACAAAAATATAATTAAAATATGTTAGCAATCTTTATATGAAAAAACCATAAAAACATAACTAAATATCACGCGTACATACACATACACGTACACATACATAATTTATGGATTAAAAAAAATAATATACAAAAATTGGTAAAATAGATATACTTATTTTTGTACTAATAATACATAAGTTATGTTCATGTTCAAATCTATATACCTATTTGATATTTGATGATGAATTTACTTATTATATTCTTCGACACTTAATCTGTAAAAATAAAAAAAAAATCAATAGTGAAACAACACATTACATATATAACATAATTCAAAAACAATATGAATTGAATAGTGAGAGAGATATATAAAAATCAAAAAGGAAGAAAAAATAAAAATGGATAGATATAAATATGTGAGATATAAATATGCTAACATTTTATTAATAAGTTTATGTGAGATATTTGTGATTCAAACTATAAACCGCAATCAGACACATATATATATCGAAAGTACCTATGTTTGATTAATATGTCTGATGGTTTATTCTTTTTGAATAATTGGTTTAAGATTAATCATCTGCACAAATCAAATAAATGTTAGTAAATAACAATCATGTTAAACAAATATCAAAATATACCGATACAATCAATATAAACATCAATAAAAGAACTATTGAGATAGAGAGACACATGTGACATAAAGAAAACCAAACAAACATATTATACACATACACATACAAACATAAAAAGTCCACAAATATTGAGCAAAAGATAAAAAAATGAAGAAAAAAAGATGAAATTGTTAATGAATAAATAAAAATAAATTATAATAAGAGTATAAGATATAAATATAAGATGCAACTTATTTATGGAAATATATGTGTGTTTTCAAATTTTGAATTAATGATTTCGTGATTTTAGAATTTGTGATTGTCCTAAACATAATTAACACTAAAATACAATAATTTATCTTTCTAATTACAAATATATTAAATTACAATATTACAATAGCTATTAGAGGATGGAAAATTAGTAATTAAGATGATGGATAAATTGTGGGTTGGGTAATTAAGATGAGAGATATATTGTTAGTTGATTGATCATATATGGAAAGTTTTGATTTTAAATTTAATTGCTAGCTGAAAAAAATATGAAAAGTAGGTAAAAATTTGAATTTCATTGATCAATATTTTGACTTATAGGTAAAAAAATATGGATAATCCATGGGTCGTCTTAAAATGTATGGAAAGTTAATATACTGATAGTATATTTTAAAAACGGGTAAAACCCATCGAATATTTGGATAATCCGGGAAAAGTAAATTACAATAAAACCAAGAATATACATTAAATTTTAAAAATTTAGAAGGATACAATAGTAAATCTAAAGGGAAAAAATAGCAACAATTAAGAATATATAGATATAATATATATATATATATATATATATATATTCATTTTATATATATTCAAAAATAAAAGTTGAAAAATTAGTAATTGAAGTTAATTGATGCCACATATAAGGAAAGAATTTTTAAAAAGAAGAAACATTTTTTTATGTATGTGTATATTTATTTAATTTTACATTGATTGATTTCACAACCAATGTAAAATTAAATTACCCATAATAAAATATAAATTACACGTGTATACATGTGTATATTTAAAGTACGCTGAATTTAAAATTTGAAATATCTGGTTAAATTGAATGGAAGATTTTTTTGACTATATAATATAATTAAGATAGCTAAAATCATGGAAAAATTTTGTCCATAATTTCAGTTTCTATAACTAATAATTAAAATTTGTGTAACCTACACCAAATTTCAAATACTCCTTGTATTGTATGCTCCATAAATGCAACAATTTTAGATATGAACTAATTGAATCTTTTCCTTTGGCCTTTCCATCCATAGCTGGGAACATATATAAGACAATTGGTTAACAATTTAAACAAATATAATATTTTATAATAATGATACTCCACAAAAATATAATTAAAATATGCTAGCAATCTTTATATGAAAAAACCATACAAACATAACTAAATATCACGCGTACATACACATACACGTACACATACATAATTTATAGAAACAAAACAAATTTATAAATTAAAAACAAATAATATACAAAAATTGGTAAAATAGATATACTTATTTTTGTACCAATAATACATAAGTTATGTTCATATTCAAATCTATATACCTATTTCATATTTGATGATGAATTTATTGATTATATTCTTCGACACTTAATCTGTAAAAATAAAAAAAATCAATAATGAAACAACACATTACATATATAACATAATTTAAAAACAATATGAATTGAATAGTGAAAGAGATATATAACAATCAAAAAGGAAGAAAAAATAAAAATGGAGATATATAAATATGTGAGATATAAATATGCTAACATTTTATTAATAAGTTTATATGAGATATTTGCGATTCAAACTATAAACCGCAATGAGACACATATATATACCGAAAGTACATATGTTTGATTAATATGTCTGATGGTTTATTCTTTCTGAATAACTGGTTTAAGATTAATCATCTGCACAAATCAAACAAATGTTAGTAAATAACAATCATGTTAAAAAATATCAAAATATACCGATACAATCAATATAAACATCAATAAAAGAACTATTGAGATAGAGACACACATGTGACATAAAGAAAAATAAATAAATATATTATACACATACACATACAAACATAAAAAGTCCATAAAGATTGAGCAAAAGATAAAAAATGAAGAAAAAAAAGATGAGAGAGATTAATGAATAAATGAAAATAAATTATAGTAAGAGTATAATAAATAAATATAAGATGCAAATTATTTATGGAAATACATGTGTATTTTCAAATTTTGAATTAATGATATCGTGATTTTAGAATTTGTGATTGTCTTAAACATAATTAACGCTAAAATATAATAATTTATCTTTCTAATTACAAATATATTAAATTACAATATTACAATAGCTATTAGAGGAGGGAAAATTAGTAATTAAGATGATGGATAAATTGTGGGTTGAGTAATTAAGATGAGAGATATATTGTTTTTTTTTTGACTAATTTGGCTTATAGCCTTACAAATGAGTATCTGTTCTAAAAAAATTCTCGGGGTGAGCCAGAGTCGAACCCAGGACCTGGGACGACAGAGGATAAGCCCTCAACCACTTGGACTATCCAACCGTGCTCAGATATATTGTTCGTTGATTGATAATATATGGAAAATTTTGATTTTAAATTTAATTGCTAGCTGAAAAAAATATGGAAAGTAGGTAAAAATTTGAATTTCATTGGTAAATATTTTGACTTATGGGTAAAAAATATGGATAATCCGTGGGTCTTCTTAAAATATATGGGAAATTAATATACTGATAGTATATTTTAGAAATGGGTAAAACCCATCAAATATTTGGATATTCCAGGAAAAGTAAATTACTATAATACCCAAGAATATACAGAAAATTTTAAAAATTTAGAAGGATACAATAGTAAATCTAAGGAAAAAAAATAGCACATATTAAGAATAGATAGATATATACACATACACTCTGCATGTGTTTAGGGGAAGCTTCCTACATTTAACTAGTTACGATCTTCTATATACACTGAAACATAAATTTTAAATTTGAAGTAAGAATAATGTTAGAGGTTCCGAATTGGTTCCTAAAAGATGTTCCAAATCATGAGGTGTTAATATGTTATTAGTCGTTTTCTTAAAAATAATATGAAGCCCACGTGCATTAATATGTGTTCCAGTAATAAAAGAATGTCATTGAGAATTTTTTTGGATCTAATTGGGAACGTATAACACTACTCCTTAAGTAATAATGTATTGGTAAATGAAACATGTAGTACTGACAAAAAAACATGTATTACTTATTAATAATTTTTTAAGATGTGTGCTTTAAAATTCCTTAGGACCTTACAACTTTAGTTCTACTAGTATTCTACTACTCTACGTTAAGATACATGGGGGCTATATAGTCACTGGTGTGAATCTAAATAACTAAATTATAATCTAACAGAGTTCTAAGTACCTACGCACGCCATTCAGATCCGCAGAAGCTTACCAGAAGAAACAACCATGCGCAGTGGTGTGCATAGTGATCTGTTGGTTTTGATGATGGATAGAGCATACGAGGGGCATGTCACTATCATGGCCAGTTTCCGTTTTGGCAACCCTCCGGTGCCTCGGGAGATCACTCCTGTATGTTGTTGTTCCTCTGCTCCTTTTCCAGATCTTTTTATAAAGAGGGTGCTTCTTTATGTTGTTGTTCCTCTGCTTATTGGGGTCCTTATCTCTATATGCCAACACATGGCTTTGTTCGAAAGTGGGAGTAAATTTTTTATATTAATCTAGATAAAAAATATACGCCGAGGAGAGATTGATATAATTAAAGAAGACTGAAAATGTTAGTTTGCAAGTTCTAGGTGTTTTTAATTTAGTACTTATTGGTACTTTGGTTTACACGGTTTAAGATATATGTTTTTATGTAAGAACTGATACTTTTCTTTATGCGATAGCTTTACTTGTATTGTTTTTGTTTATGTTTATGATACCTAATTGTTTTCTGTATATCCTGGTGCAGATTTCAAAACAGCAATCTTGTGAAGTCAGATTGTTTAAGAATGTAAGTACTACTAAATTAAAACTCAGGTAACATAACCTAATCAGGTAGGGACCTTTTTAGCATGTAACCTTCGGAGGATAGTTTAAGAATAGTTGTGAAAGCACGAGGATAAACTAAGCAGAAAATCCAACTGTTGAGGTTCCGTTATATCTTTCACTGAGTTTAAATCCCCTGGATCATTGTTATTCTGATGATGTTAATACATTGTTTTGCGAGGAAACTGTACTACAATTTTTGAGTGAAAAATTTACCCTAGAATAAGATATGGACATGAAAAGTACTTTAAATGCAACAAGGATGAATATCCAAAAATTCATTTACCGGTAATCTCCGCATGAGCAATTTCCATTATCAAAATGGTGGAACATACGTAACGAGGCATTAGAGCAATGGCTTTCTCAGTACACATTGTTCAAGTTCCTTCATATTCTTGTAGGAGATCCTTCTGACGTATGTATGCGCTTAGGTCACTGCCATTTTCTGACCGTGTCTACTTAATCTCTCTGATTTCTCCTCTTCATCTACATCAAGCAACACTTGAGACCTATCAGTGGAATATCCTTCCAATCTCAACTGCCACTCCATCTGGTGCAGTATATCATGGATACCAATATACCATTACATTGTGGTCAAGTCATATCTTGTGAAACAAATGTGTAGATCTTCACCTCAACAAAGCTAAATCGAGGCATCTTGTTCAATCCTGTTTCAGCCATTTTGTGTGAGTAATGGCTACCTCTCTCCATCTCTGATCTTCTGCATATATGTCATATGTGATAGCACCAAGTAATCACTAGAATTTCTCGAGTTCATTTGCATTAGATATTGGGCTGTAATTTCCTTCAACTGTTTGACCATCTGATATATACTAAACTCAGATCTAGATGGAACCTCAATCACAAACTCAACTTTTGTATACTACTCTGATGATGGAAGGACAGAAGGAATGCTGTTTTCCAGAGTTCGTCGGGCCGGGAAGACTATAAGCATTTTTTTCTGTCAACTTAGGTGATGCAAGCATCACCAATCCCACATAAGCTCGGAGCTCACTGAATGTTTTGCCATGCTAGTGAGAGAAAACCGTCATGGTTTTTCCCTGACGGAGAGTGATCCACAAGCAGGAAATCATAAATCAGCTCTTCCCGAGTTTCAGATTTTTTAAGCATGTAATTCTACTACCCTAAATCCAAGGTAGGTAATGAAACCTCATCAAGTAGGTTTGTTTCCAGCTTGTAAGCCTCGGACTTCCAAGAATAGATTGTTGTCATTCTATATGTTACATTTAAAGTACTAGACTATATAAATTTCAAATTTCTATTTTCAAATACACTAGTTTCTTGTTTGTAGATTCAATGGTTAAAGGCATAGTTTAGATGTTAAAACAATCGTACGCTGGATCATAACATATGAACAGAAGATTGCTTAATATGTAACAAAGACATATATAAAAAAATCAACTGCCACTCCATCTGGTGCAGCATATCATATACACCATTACATTGTAGTCGAGTCATATCTTGTGAAGCAAATTTAAAGATCTTCTTCTTCACCTCAACAAAGCTGAATCCATGCCTGAGTCAATCCACTTTCAGCCATTTTTGTGCGAGTAATAGCTACATCTTCCTATCTCGGAGCTTCTGCATATATATGTGATAGCACCAAGTAATCACTTGCATTTCTCGACTTAATTTGTATCAGCTTTTCAGCTGCAATTTCCCCCAACTTGATATTCCGGTAAGTATTGCAGGCACCAAGAAGGCTACGCCATACAACATCATTTGGCTCCGTTGGCATTTTCTTGACTACCTCAAATGCTTCATCAAGTGTTCACAGCATGCTCTAGCACTGATTTTAAGGGAAACGACTTCAAGGCATTGGTGTTTGATTTCATAACTTCAAGACATTGGCTGGTTGCATCCAAGTCCGTCCTTTAAAGGGAATGAAAGAACTTGATTCTACTCCAGAGACTAAATATAGTTGACATTGACTCAACTGGTGTACGTGGAATAATTGGATATGTTCCGCCAGGTGACTTTTCATACTGATTTCTTTCAATTATTGTTTAACACTACCCAACGGTATTGAGTGACCTGATAACTATATTTTACTTCAATATCTTAACTAATAGATATTTCAAACTTATTTGTAAATGCATTCTGTTTTACTTAACATTCTTCTTTAAATATTTATCTTCTCTCATTCTCTCCCTATTTGTAAATTCTTCATATACTCAAAAGCTGTTAAATTTAGTTATTTCAACAAAATTTAAATCAATAAATTACTCATAAAGTGATCTTCGCCTGGAATGTGAGCAAATATATCATGTCAATTGGTCAACCGCACTTTGTCTATCTAGGGCTCTTATTTGACTAAACGTTGGTTCTTCGCTTTCCTTTAGAATGAAAGTCGCTATGAAGCCCCTACTACTTACTTTGTTTGATTCAAAAGGCAAACAGCCCCCCCCCCCCTAAAACTTTATAAAACTTCAAATAGGGGCACGTAAAAATACAAAATTTATCATTCTCTCACAATTATTTCTTCTTCTTTTTCCGGTTGAGATTATTGCCAATTTCTACCACTCATTTTTAATGTATTTTTTATTTAAAAATTTCATAAAAATAGGATTTCCGTTGAGTTTCAACTAAAATAATATTTTTAACATTTGATATTAAATCTGGGTGAAAAATGTTTAGTGTAACCAATATATATTGAACGTTCTACAAAATAAAGGCTAACTACTGAAATTTGGGTAAATATAACAATTGCTGTTAAAACTCCTTGTAGATTCTGTCTAAATTTGTGTAGACTTCAAATCAGTTATCAATCCATCGATTATAATCAATATAAATCCTGCAAAATTTGAATTAAATACGGTTCCTGGCTCGTAAATTATGCGTAGTCTCTTTTGCATATTGGTGAATAATACAGCCTTCTCAATCAGTAAATGTTGATGTAAACATTGAGGACCATTTGGTTTCTACTAATCTGGACTAGACCTACATGACTTCTTAAGTCGTCTACAAGTTGACAATATAAATGCTGTACTTGAGGACCATGAAAACTACACTCACCTACAAGTTTTAAGTATTATGTTTTGTTGTACCCATGTGCACTAACAGTACCTATACTTCATCCTCTCATCATTTTCAATTTTTTGTTGTCCAAGCATGATTTTCCGATTCATCATTCTCTTTATTCTGATTTTAACAACATCAAATATATTTGTATTTGCATTTTTAAGCAATGACACTGATCAGCAGGCGTTGTTTTCGTTTAAGGCTTCAATAATAGATGACCCATTGGGTGCACTACAGTCATGGAACAATTCCATTCACTTCTGTCAGTGGAATGGTGTTACATGCAGTACCAGACGACAGAGGGTAACAGCAATCAACCTCAGCTCGCAACACTTGGGGGGAACATTGTCTCCTCATATTGGAAATCTCTCCTTTCTCAGGGCAATTTACCTCTATGAAAACAACTTTCATGGCTCAATCCCAAATGAAATTGGTCGGCTGTTTCACCTACAATATCTTTATTTGGCAAACAATTCTTTTGATGGTGGATTTCCTGCCAATTTGAGTCATTGTGTAGATATCAGAAACATCAGTATGTATGACAACAATCTAGAAGGAAAACTACCTAGTGTGTTCGCTTCTTGGCCTGAGCTTTATTGGTTTAATCTTGGAGAGAATCATTTTACTGGATCAATTCCACCATCGATTGGGAACATATCATCACTTCATGCTCTTATTCTAGACGGTAACAATCTAAGAGGGAGCATCCCAAATGAAATTGGTCGGCTGTTTGGCCTGCAATATCTTTCCCTGGCCTACAATTCTTTTCAAGGTGTATTTCCTGTTAATTTAAGTCATTGTGTAGATATTAGGTTCATCGCTATGTTGGCCAATGATCTTGAAGGGGAACTACCCACTGATTTTGCTTCTTGGTCTAAGCTTCATTACTTCAATCTTGAAGATAATCATTTTACTGGACCAATTCCACCATCGCTGGGGAATATATCATCTCTTCATTTCCTTTATCTAGGTCGTAATAATCTAGCGGGGGCCATACCTTTGGAAGTTGCTCATCACACAAAATTACAGAATCTTTCTTTGCCAGGAAATAGTTTGTCGGGTATAGTTCCACTACAACTTTACAACATTTCATCCCTTTCTGGATTCAGTCTAGCCGAGAATGATCTTGAAGGAACGCTTCCAGCAGATTTGGGCATCACCCTTCCTAATCTGCAAGAATTCTATTTTGGAGGGAACAGATTCTCGGGCCTACTTCCACCATCTATAGCTAATGCGTCCAATCTTGTAAAGTTTGAAATCGCGAAAAACAATATTACTGGACCTATACCAAACAATTTGGGCAACCTTCATAATATTGAACGGCTAGGTCTGGGTGACAATCCTTTAGGAGTGAATATGCGGCCCGACGACTTAAGCTTCTTCAATTCTTTGGTCAATTGTACCCAACTAAAGATATTGGGCTTACACGAGAATGGTTTAAGAGGGAAGCTCCCGAATTCCATTGTAAATCTCTCCACCACTATGGAGGGACTATATCTGTATGGAAATCACATATACGGAAGCATACCCAACGAAATTGGAAAACTTGTGAACATGAGAGTACTTAATTTGGGGGGAAACTTACTAACGGGGGACATTCCAGAATCAATTGGAGAGCTATCTAAATTAGGAGTTCTTCGTTTGGATGGGAACAACATTGCAGGAGAAATTCCAACTTCCATAAACAACATTACTCAATTAATTGTTCTCATTTTGGAAAGTAATATGCTGCGAGGAAGTATTCCTACTGAACTGTTTAACATCTCAACTTTACTGACACTATCCCTTGCTAACAACAGGCTTGGAGGTGTAATACCTGAGGAAATTGTGTTTTCTTCCCAACTTATTTCCCTTATTTTGTACCAAAATCTATTCACGGGATCATTACCTTCTCAAATTGGAAGTTTGAAACATTTGGTTTCACTATATCTTTCGTACAACAAATTTACAGGAGACATACCCAATACTCTGGATGGTTGCGTGATGTTACAGGAACTATTTATGCAAGGAAATCTTTTCCAAGGCAGAATTCCATCTTCTTTTAAAGCTTTAAATAGTCTTGAAGTTTTAGATCTTTCAGACAATAATATTTCCGGGACTATTCCAAGCTTTTTTGATGGGTTTGATCTAATTATATTCCTCAACCTGTCGCACAACAAGCTTGAAGGTGAAGTGCCTAAAAAAGGTCCCTTTTCCAACGTTAGTGCTTTTTCAGTTGTTGGAAATTTGGAGCTTTGTGGAGGTATTCCGACATTGCAATTGCCTGCTTGTCCTGTAAAAATCTCAAAGAATAAGAAAAAAACATTTTCCCTGAGAATAATATTACTCCTTGTTCTTGTACCCTTTGGTATCATGGTAGTATGTCTTGCCTTGATTTGTTATCGACGTCAAAAGTCCAAGAAGTTGAGTGACCCTATACCAGTATTGAAGGACAACCAATATCCCAAACTTTCATACCACGATCTTCTACTAGCTACAAATGAGTTTTCTCCAAACAATTTGCTAGGTGAAGGAAGATACGGTTCCGTTTACAAAGGAGTTCTCGAATCAGTGGAACATATAGTTGCTGTGAAGGTACTAAACGTTGAAATACATGGAGCCAACAACACTTTTTTGGCAGAGTGTGAAACATTGAGCAATATTCGACATAGGAATCTTATCAAGATCATCACAGCTTGCTCTAGTATTGGTTTCTGGGGAAATGACTTCAAGGCATTGGTTTTTGAGTTCATGACTAATGGGAGTTTGGACAACTGGTTGCATCCAAGTCCTCACCATCAAGGAAATGAAAAAAATTTGACTCTGCTCCAGAGACTCAATATTTCTATTGATGTTGCACTAGGAATGGATTACCTACATCATCACAGCCATGCAAATATCATTCATTGCGACATAAAGCCGAGTAATATTCTTCTTAATGAGGATTTTATTGCTTGTATTGCTGATTTTGGTTTGGCGAGGTTCTGCCATGCTGCTACAAGTGGCATCAATCAAGCAAAATTGAGTTCAACTGGTGTACGTGGAACAGTTGGATATATTCCTCCAGGTGACTTACGATACTAATCTTTTTTCATTAATCTTTAGTTGTGCTCTGTAGTATTGAGTTACACGACAACTATATTTTACTCGAAGATCTTGCTTAACGAATATTTTCGAACTTAGAGAACTATATTGCCAATTTTTAGCTCTCTTGTTGTGCAGAGTATGGAATGTTTGGGGAGATATCTATAGAGGGAGATGTGTATAGCTATGGAATTCTTCTACTAGAAATGTTTTCAGGGAAACGGCCTACAGAAAGCGGCATATTAATTGACGGTGGTAGGAACCTTCACGACCATGTGAAGATGGCACTACCGCAAAGAGTGATGGACATCGCTGACCCGCGGCTTGTACTTGATCAAAAAGAAAATGGCTTGACTGTAAATCAACCATACTGCAGCAGGGCTAGCATGGAGGCATGCCTGGCATCAATATTTGAAGTGGGGATATTATGTTCCGAAGAGACTCCGAAAAAACGCATTGACGTTAGTGTTGTTATTAAGCAGTTACATGAAGCAAGAGACAAACTTCTGCAATGCAAGCACTAACCTGGGTGAGAATTTGGATATTTATTCTCCTCAAAATACGGGCATGCTAAAAATAGGCATCTGGATATATTTTTTTCTCCTAATGTGACAAAAAAGAATTTGTACCTATGTATTTCCCGTATTTCTATCTTTTTATATGGTATGTTTGGATGTATTTTACTTGACTTGGAGCATCCCAATAAGTTGGGAAGAAAACACAATTTCTCATTTCTAGTATGCAGTAGTCTTCTAATTTGTAGTAGTTGCTTTCTTCTTCTTTTCATATACAACTAAAATAATTTACTTAATGATTTTATATTACAACTAGATTTTAACCCGTGCGATACACAGATATATTATTTTTTAATTAAATTATTTATTTTAAAATTATTAATATTTTTGTAATTTTAAAAAGTCTTATTATATTATAATTATATTAGTTTTTTAACTTATATAAATTATATATTTTTACATCAACCGAATTGAATATAAATAAGAAAATTATAAAATATTAAAAATAAATATGCACATCGCACAAAATATAAATTTATATTATTAATATATAAATATGTAAAATTTTATGATTCGAAATATTATTAATGTTAGAAAAACAAACATTGATACTGTCAGAGAATATCAAGAACAGAGTTTATGTTGTTGACGTCATCAGAGTTTAGGACGCTGTTAGATAGAGTTTACTCTATCACAGAATACTCAATCAGAATTTATTCTAACAGAGAATGATCTATCAAAGATTATTAAACCGACAGAGTTTATCATCAGAGTTTATTAAAGAAGGAAACGGACAAATCAAAATTTGATTTGGATAGTGAAGAAGGAATCCAAATACAAGTCTATTGCCTTATGGAAGCTATCCTTATCATTATCTATTTTGTAATTGGATTTGTAACTGTGTTTATATAGACACAGAAGTAGGTTAACATTAATTAATTATTCAAGTCATATTATTCTTATAACCCAACAACTCTTAAGAACATTGATTTTTGTGAGAGATTTTGTATACAGTTGATCATTAATACAAAGTTGTTCATCTTTTACATACTTGTGTCGATTATTTGGTACTATTATATTCAACCCCCTTCTATAATAGATTATTTATCTAGGCAAACAATTGGTATCAGAGCAGGCAGTTAATCACAACTAAAAGATCATATAAACATGTTTTGAAACAAGTATGAAAGCATCAGAATCCCAATCTTGAAGAAGGCTGAATACCCTATATGGAGGGTAAAGATGTTGATGTTCTTAGAAGCAACTGATCCTGATTATATAGACAGAATCATTGACGGTCAATACCTCCCAACCAAACTGGTACCATCAACAATTATAGAAGGTAGACAAGTTCCTGAATTTTATACTCTGAAGGACAAAAAGGAGTGGACTAATGAAAAAAATACGAAGTCTTGAAAGATGCAAAGGTGATGAATATATTGCATAATAGTTTAGATTTTGTGATGTCAAATAGAGTAATTGCCTGCAAAACAGCAAAAGAGATCTGGGATGCACTAGAGGTTCAATGTTAAGGAACCAAGGAAATCAAGAAGAATAGAAGATCTGTTCTAATTCAAGAGTATGACTACTTTGAGGCTAAGTAGAATGAGTCCCTCACGGATATCTATGACAGATTTCTAACTCTGTTGAATAACTTGGATTTGGTAGATAAGGTGTGTGGCAATAAGGATTCAAGCACCAAGTTTCTAAGAGTTTTTCCTGAAGAATGGGATCTACAAACATCTTTATTAAGAGATATGACTGATTTGGATGAGATGTGTCTAGATGAAGTCTATGGAAGATTGAAAACTCATGATCTGGAATTACAACAAAGAAAGAATAAAAAAATTAGAAAGGCATAATCTGTTGCCATGAATATTGAGACTAAAATTGAAGAACCAAAAGAGAAAGTCTTGAAAGTTTCAACAAGAAAAGGAAAGGCTGTAATGATCAAGAAAAACAGTGAATCAGAGTCTGAGACAAACTCTGATGACTTCACAGACTCTGACATGATGGAAATGGTTGCTATGATTGTCAAAGGCTTCAAGAAGATGAAAAATAGGAAGTACAAAAAGCAAGGAAACTTCCAAAAGAAGCAAGGAGAATCAGAGAAGAAAAATAGATTCAGAAAGAGATAAGATATAAATGGCAAATCAAAAACTATTGACAAAATAAAGGTCAAGTGTTACAAGTGTAACAAGATGGGGCACTTTGCTACTGAGTGCAGAAGCAAGGAATCTGGAAAAGCACTCATCACATCAAAGAAGGATTGGATGGATTTCTCAGACTCTGAAGAGGAAACAAATTATGTTCTCATGGCAAACACTAATGCTCCCATCCTAAACTCTGATAAGGTACCAGACTCTGTCTTTAATATTAATACTGATAATATCCATGAATTAAAGACTTTTCTCAGAACTTTTCATGTTAGCTTTAAATCACAGTCTCTTGAGAATGAAAGAATAAAATCTGAGATACAAACTCTGACTGCTAGGAATGACCTTCTTGAATCTGAAAATTCACACATGCTTAGCACTAAGAAAGACTGTGAGAATGCTATACACATGCAAACTCAGTTAGAAATACAACTTAAATATTTAAAATCTGAGATAGCTAAAGAAAATGAGACTTTCAGAGTTTGGACAAACTCTGGCAAGAGAGTCCAACAAATGCTTTCTAATAAGAATTGAACTTTTGCCTTAGGTTATGAATCTGACAAGGAAATACACTCTAAAACACATACAAAAGGAATATTGAGTGAACCTATGAAATTTATTAGAGCTAGTATTGACAAGAAGAATATCTCTGGTGAATGCTCTAATAATAAAAAATGTAAAGAAAATAGTGTGTCAGAGAATAAAATAGTGAATATAGGATTACTCTCTCAGAAGCAACTTAAGGAAAAGTTGAAGGCAGTCACAGAAAAAAACCCTAAAAAGGTGAAAAGAAATAGAAATGGCAAAGTAGGAATTTCCAAAGAGAATAACTATAAGTATATCCCTGATACTCCTAGAAAAACATGTTTTACTTGTGGCAATTCAAATCACCTTGCTATAGACTGTAAAAAAAATAAAAAGAAAGAACTTGAGAGACCTAGTTCAGAGGCTAGAAAACAAACTAGATATAGATCACAAAATCCCTGTTTTCATTATGGTAGTTTATGACATTCAATTTACACATGAAAAGAATATCATAGTTTGTATTTCAATTATTATGAACTATTGCCTCAATTGAATAAAACTCCTGTCTTTTCTAATCATACTGTTAAACAAACATATGTGATAAAAGTTGATAAAAGAAAAGTAAACACTGACAATATATACTCTGATAATGCAAACTCTGTTAATATAAACTCTGATAAAAAATACTTATGTTGCAATAGTTAACAAATTTTAAAAGAAAGGACCCAAACTTATTTAGGTCCCCAAATCTACTAATTAATTTGCATTAATTGATTGCAGGGAAACAGGAAAAACATCCTAGTGACTGATAGTTGATGTTCTGCACATATGACTGGAAACAAATCTCTGTTTTCAGAGTTTGAGGAGAAGGCTGGCCCAGCAATATCTTATGGAGATGACAATATAGAAAGAACACTGAGATATGGCAATATTATTATTGAAAATGTCATTATTGAAAATGTAGCTCTGGTTGAAGGACTCAAGAATAATCTGTTAAGTGTGAGTCAAATGACAGACAGAGGTTATTCTGTGGAATTTCATGGAACTCATTGTGAAGTGAAAAGCAAAAGGATGGCAAAGTGGTTCTTATTGGTCACAGACATAACAACTTATTCGAAGCTAGCTTGGAGGTAAACTCTGATGGTCCCTTAACTTGTTTACTTGGAAAGGCATCATCTTTGGAAAGCTGGAATTGGCACAAAAAGCTGTGTCACTTGAACCGTGGAAACATAAATGAATTGGTAAAAAAAGATCTAGTTAGAGGTCTTCCAAAAGTTCAATTTCATCCTGATGGACTTTGTGATTCATGTCAAAAGGCCAAAAAAAAAAGAAGACATATTTCAAGAGCAAAATAGAAAATTCTATTGACCAATATTTTCATCTATTGCATCTTGATCTATTTGGTCCTGTCAACATTATGTCCATTGGAAAGAAGAAATATACTTTGGTGATAGTGGATGATTACACAAGATTTACCTGGGTGTACTTTTTGCACAAAAAAGATGAAACAACTGAGATAATCTTTGATCATATTGCTATGATTGAAAATGGATCACCACAAAAGGTAAAGAATTTAAGGAGTGACAATGGAACAGAGTTTAAGAACTCTATAATAGGGGAATTCTGCTCAACAAAAGGAATCATTCAACAATTCTCAGCACCTGGTACACCTCAACAAAATGGTGTAGTAGAAAGAAAGAACAGAACTCTCATTGAAGCTGTCAGAAAAATATTGGAAGGAGCAAAGCTACCTACTTATTTTTGGGCATAAGCTGTGAATACTACATGCATTACTCAGAATTGTACTTTGATAAATAAACATGGAATGAATCTATATGAAACAATGAAGGGAAGGAAGCCAAATGTGAAATACTTTCACATATTTGGAAGCAAGTGTTTTATTCTCAAAACTCATCCTGAACAATTGAAGAAGTTTAAACTCAAAACAGATGAAGGTATTTTTATTGGTTATGAAACAACTTCTAAAACTTCTTCATGGGCATTCAATGTGTTTAATCTAAGGACTAGGGCAGTCATGGAATTTATAAATGTCTCTTTTGATGAAGGAAAAATAATAGGGTTCTATGATAAAGATGCTCAGGAATCTCTGAGTTTTGAAAATAAATCGCAGAACACAAACTCTAATGTGTTAAACTCTGATGAGGTAAATTCTGATGAGTTAAACACCGATTCCTTAAATTCTGATTCAGACATAATTGAGACAGAAATTGAAGATTCTGCACATGTTAAGGGGGAGCAACATCAATCACTTACTAAAATTGAAAACCAATCTCAATTATTGAGATTTCAGAGTCTGACCAAACTCTGTCAAATACAAACTCTGAAACCCTAAACTATGATCAATCAAACTATGAAACCCTAAACTCTGATCAATCAAACTCTAAAACCAAAAACACTTATCACTCAAACTCTGATCATTCAAACTCTGAGTCATCAAACACTGATGGGAGCACAACTTCAGGGGGAGGATCAGCATTTATAGAGGAATCATACTATGAAGGCACAAATAATGGGGGAACATCTAGTTCAAGAAATTTTCCACATCCAAGAAAATGGACCAAAGATCACACACCTGATTTAATTATTGGTGATCTAGAAAGTGGAGTGCAGACAAGGAAAGCTACTCAAAATGAATGTCTATTTCATAGTTTTCTTTCTCAAATAGAACTAAAGAAGGTTGAAGATGCTTTGAATGATGCAGATTAGGTTACTGTAATGCATGAAGAATTAAATGAATTTGAAAGAAATGAAGTTTAGACCTTTGTTCGAAGGCCAAAGATGTAACGATCGAGGTAATTAAATCTATTTGAATAATATGGAGTATATGATTTATGTGTTTTAATGTGTTAACATATGATATGTGGTCATTTGATATGTCTAGTTGACTGTCTGTTTGACTGTATTATGCTTAAGTGATTTAATTAAGTGATTAAGTGAATTCTATGCTTAATTGAGTAACTGTTTGATTTTTATAAAATTATTGGTGTGTCCAATAATTATGAAATTTTATATGTAGCCTCTATGTGATTTTAGAGACTTTCTAAAAATGGTGATGTATTTAATTCTAGTCCCAGTGATTTTATATAAATCTTTCATTCCTGTTTTATTCTAGAGATATTACTCTTCTAAATTCCATATTTAATTATTGGAATGTCCAAAAATCATGAAACCTGTTTCAAAATGTTTCTTAAGTATTTTGAGACTTTTGAAAAATAAAAGTTTATTTTATTCAAGCCCAAATGTATTTTTAAAGATTTTCCTCCTCTTATTTTCTATTTCTGTGCTAAAACTTCAAAGATTTTTATTTAATTATTTATTCATCAGAAAAATATTTCAAAAATATGGGGAAGCTT
>QRFB01013509.1:8764-22341 GCA_008931105.1 Oenanthe javanica
AAAGGACTTATGGGAATCTCTTGAACATAAGTATAAAACCGAAGATGCTGGTGCTGAAAAGTGGATTATTGGCCGTTTTCTTGATTATAAGATGACGGATTCCAAGACTGTGGTCAGTCAGGTGCAAGAGCTGTAGGTAATCATCCACGACATTCATGCTGAAGGAATGGTCGCAAGTGAGTCTTTCCAAGTTGCTGCTGTGATTGAAAAGCTGCCGCCTGGTTGGAAAGAATTCAAGAACTACTTGAAGCACAAGCGAAAGGAGATGTCTATGGAGGATCTGATTGTTAGACTTCGTATCGAGGAAGACAACAGAGGATCTGAAAAGAAATCTAATGTTGCCACTGAAAAGGCAAACGTGGTGGAGCATGCTAAAAGCTCCAAGTTCAAGAAGAACAGTTCTGGTAAAGGAACAAAGCTAGCACCCAAAGGAGGAATTTCGAAGCCTTCGAAGTTTCAAGGAAAGTGCTACAACTGTGACAAAGTGGGTCATAGGTCTTCTGATTGAAAGAAGCCTAAGAAGCCCAACAAAAAGAAAGAAGCAAATATGGTGAATGATATCTCAAAGGAGATGTCCGATATAGACCTCTGTGCTACGGTCTCTGAAGTGAATCTGGTTGGCTCTAATCCAAGGGAATGGTGGATTGATACGGGAGCTACTAGGCATATTTGTTTTGATAAGNGAAGTTGAGAAACAACAAACAGAGAAAATCAAAAGGATACGTAGTGATCGTGGAGGTGAATATGTTGAACCTTTTGGGGAATTCTGTTCACAACATGGTATAATCCATGAGGTCACTGCACCATATTCTCCTCAGTCAAATGGAGTGGCTGAGAGAAAGAATTGCACTCTAAAGGAGATGATGAATGCGATGCTACTAAGCTCTGGACTTCCACAGTCAATGTGGGGGGAAGCCATCTTAAGTGCAAATTATCTATTAAATAAGATGATGCGCAAGAATAAGGATGAAAGTCCATATGAAATATGGAAGAAAGAGAAACCGAGCTATAAGCATTTAAAAGTGTGGGGGTGCCTTGCTAAGGTACTGATCCCTGCACCTAAGAAAGTGAAGATTGGTCCAAAGACCGTAGATTGTATCTTCATTGGATATCCTCCAAATAGTACTGCATATAGGTTTCTCGTACATGAATCAAAGATTCCTGACATTCAAAAGAATACGATTATGGAGTCAAGGAATGCCTCATTCTTTGAGACAATATTTCCTTGTAATCCAGAAACCAACCACCCTACAACGTCTAAACGATCTCATGAGTCTATAGAGGAAAACAATGAGGACGATGACAGTGAAGATGAAAATGTGGGGGTAAGAAGGAGCAAAAGACAAAGGAAAGAGAAATCCTATGGGTCAGAATTTATGACTTATTTGCTCGAAGAGGGTGATCCGAAAACCTATAAGGAAGCGGTAACATCACCTGATGGACCTATGTGGAAAGAGGCCATCAAAGACGAAACTGATTCAATCATGCATAATCATACCTGGGAGTTAGTGGACCTTCCATCTGGATGTAAACCACTAGGATGCAAGTGGATTTTCAAAAGTCAGATTGAAAAGTATTGAATAGTATACTTTTCAATACTGCCATCGGGTCATCTGGATGTAAACCACTAGGATGCAAGGCTGGCCTGATATGGCTTGAAGCAAGCTCCCATGAAGTGGAATAAAAAGTTTCATCATTTTATGATGGAAAACGACTTCAAAGTGAATGAATGTGATAGTTGTGTCTATTACAAGGATAACGAGAACGAATATGTCATGATAACATTGTATGTAGATGATCTACTTATTGCTGGTAGCAGTGGAAAAGTGATCAAGTCTACAAAGGACNAGGATAACGAGAACGAATATGTCATGATAACATTGTACGTAGATGATTTACTTATTGCTGGTAGCAGTGGAAAAGTGATCAAGTCTACAAAAGACATGTTAAGATCAAGATTTGACATGAAAGATATGGGACAAGCAGATGTGATTCTAGGTGTGAAAATCTCTAGAACATCAGAAGGTATCGTGCTAAGTCAGTCACACTATGTTGACAAGATCCTTGAGAGGTTTGCCAAGGATGATAATGAGATAGCCAAAACACCTGTGGATTTGACTTTACATCTATCCAAGAATAAAGGTGTAGGGATTTCTCAATTGGAATACTCGAGGATAATAGGAAGTCTGATGTACCTAATGAGTTGTACAAGACCAGACATTGCGTACTCAATCAGTAAGTTGAGTAGATTCTCAAGTAATCCAGGAGCTGATCACTGGAAAGCGATCATAAGAGTACTAAGGTACTTAAGAGGAACTCGAGACTATGGACTACATTATTGAAGATATCCAACAGTACTTGGAGGGTACACAGATGCAAATTGGATATCTAGCAAGAAGGCATTGAAGTCTACGAGTGGCTATGTGTTTACACTAGCTGGGGCAGCCGTGTCATGGAAATCCTCAAAACAAACAGTGATAACTCATTCCACGATGGAAGCTGAGTTCGTGGCATTAGACAAATGCGCACAAGAGGCTGAATATTTACGCCAATTCATGGAGGATATTCCTAGATGGCCAAAACCTGTGACTGCAATAGGACTACATTGTGATAGTCAGTCAGCTATTGGCAAAGCACAGAATATGTTGTATAATGGTAAGTCTCGTCACATACGACGACGACACAGTTCCATTAGACAATTAATATCAACTGGAATTATCACTATTGACTTTGTACTGTCAAGAGATAATATAGCGGATCCATTAACCAAAGGGTTATCAAGAGAACTGGTTGATAAATCATCTAAGGGGATGGGCCTTAAGCCTATTGCTTAACGGCGTCATGGTGGACACCCAACCTTGCTGACTGGAGGTCCCAAGAACTTGGTTCAAAAGGGCAAACTAAATCATGATGACCAAATCACTGTGGGGGTAACCCCTGGCCTGTTCCTATGATGAGGAAACAGTGAGACCCGTATGGTACGAGGGTAAGCTTACGCTTTTAATGATCTTTTGGTGAATACATGAAATTCAAGGTTGAATGCATGAAATTCAGTTGAGTAAACACGGGTTACTCTTTAAGACAAAGATCACCTATGTAGGAGAGAAGTGGGGCCGCTTCAAAGGAGAATTGCGAGGCACAATTCTTTAGAAACTCCCGCAGAACCAGGACGATGTCCATGGCCAAAATGGACATACTCATGAGAGCTGAACGAGTCAGAAAGGATATAGTGATGAGTATATTATCGCTTACACAAACGGTCGAACAGTTCAAGGACACTCGCGTCTACTGTCTACCAGTAAGGTCGGTATGCTTATTCGAGCGAAGGTTCAAGGAGCATTCTCTACCTATCGTATGCTATATCTGATCGAAGAAACTATCACCAAGCCAAATTCCGTGTCTGTCTGTCTGGTGTGTGCTACTGAAACATCAATCTCACCCATGTGGGGGATTGTTGGAAAATGTGGGTAGAAGCCCCACATTGTCAAGTCATTTTGAGCCTAAGTTTGAATGCTTCTTGATTGCGTGCGCGCAACAAGTTATGATTGGAGTACGTTCGTCTTCGAGAGAGCTTTCCAACGCATATTTAAGTATTCAAAATGATCAAGGAATGGATGAGATATGATTATCCAAAGTTGGTACCTTGAAAGTGGAAATCTAGAAATGAGAACTTGAATCCCACATTGAATTGGAAAAGTGTTTTCCATGCCTTTATATAGTAGAACACTTATGTAGTGTTTAAGATGTGTTAGTATGGTATTGCTCCACCACCCACGTGCGCGCAGGGGGTGCAAATCATGGGATTTCGAGGGTAAATTCGTGGCTTCGCAAGCCTTCGGGCTTTCCGCGTGGGCGACCTGCGGACACGAATGCACCAAAATTTGGGGCGAATAAATCCGGAACAGTTTTAACTCAAACTTGCTGTCAGAACTGCTTAACTCATTTCAAAGTTGCTGTCGAGGAAGGCTTGACAGTAAACTCGGCAGGCAAGACAAAGTTGCTGTCACGGTTTGGAAGTCCTGATAGTAAACTCAAAGTTGCTGTCGAATGTCCACTGTGTCTTAGCTCAATATAACAGTTCGTTATTTTGTTTTAATAATAAATGCTATTATTAATTCGAAATTAATTATGAATTTAATTTTGACAACCGATTGCCTTTATTATTTAACGCGTGATTAATTAGGTAAATGCGTGGTAATTAAGGAAATTGTGTAGCGCACAAGTTTTCCCAGTCTATATATTCATCTTATTCGGTCTTAGGTTATCATCGAAAAATATAAGTCAGTCTTCTGTCCTAAACCCTAAACACAACCATCCTCTTCCTGGTGATAGTTTTCTTGCTCTGTTCAAGCTCGCTGAAGGTGCTGTTCTTCGTGACATCATCGTGTTCTCGTTTCATCCTGGGAGGCTATCGACTCAAACATACGGTGAGAGGCGAAATAGCTTTAAGGAGACAGTTTTGCACTGGACTCGAGACATCCTCCATTCCTTACCTTCTCTTTAACAGTTTGTTTATTGTTATACACTATTCTGTTGCTTGCACACACAATCACTTGTGATTTATTATTATGTTTTTGGCAGATTGTTTCACACTAGTATCGGACACCAATATATGAAAAAGGATAAGGTTATATAAAATTAGGGCTAGAACAGTGGTTAATGAAATGCTCACATAGACTTCATTTTAGCCGGTTTCCCAACTTCAGGAGCCAAAGTTCCTCTGAGACAAAGATCTTTCAGATTTCTGCAGTAAATAGTAAATTCGCCAACAAGACTTCATAAAGAACTCATCCTTAAGAAAACAAAGTAAATGACCAACTAAAACGTCCCTATAGTATGTTATTTACGAGCAGATGCAATCATACAATTGCACAACAAATTAATTAGAAGTAAACAAGAACAAGATCGCTCCTCGCTAAAATCATCAGCCATACACGTACTGTAAGTAAATGTTAAAAACAAATCTCAAATTGATGGTTCAGAGGCTCAATTAAATTTACATATTGTTCCAACAGCTAGAGTCACACTTTAAACAAGCAAAAACAAAAGTACATTACTACATATTACCCAAGGTTAACACAGAAAGAATGCAATCTATAAAGTGTAACAAGCCAAGACTCAAATCTATTATCTCTCAAACTAAAAGTAGAACACAACAGAAGTATATCAGAAAACCAGATCACCTTACAAGAACTGAAGAAAGTACTGATGAAATCCACAAAACCAAAATAATCCAATTATCATGGACATAGCATATATCAATGTGACAGCAGAGAAATCCAAAAACAACGATAAAATCAGTAATTATAGAACTAGCATTTTCCCTAATCACTTACAAACTTATGACATGTCCATCGAAGCATTCGAGTCCGAACCAAGAACAAGGATCACAATTCCCTTCAATATCACCATTCCAGTTAGCCAAAGCCCCAAACGGATCACTCTCAACTCTGTCACGAAACCGCAACAACGCCACCCCTGCACCAAAATCACATTGATCATCATCAAACACATTGTCCCTTCCCAAAAAACCATCAAGCAGAAGTGAAAATCTCATGCCTTCAGAATGAAGACACCAACACAAACTCAAATTCAGTTGGAAAATGCACACAATGGCCAGAACCATTGTCATGACAAGCTTATGATCACCAAATCTCCACATTTCTGTCATTGTAGATATTTCAAAGCCACCCTGGTCAACAAAGTTTATGTCAAAACCAAACACGTACATAAATAGAGAAAATAAACAAAAGGGGTCAAGAAAGTAGAATGAGTAAACAATGATTATATAAATAAATGTAAGTGCAAGTACAAAGCATGTATGGACTAATGGACATGTACATACGTAATACAAACAACGTATATTATAATGATAATATGATGGAGGGGTGTGCATGTGGAACCTAGTAGTTTAGCCGAATATAGAAGAAACGCGTAAATCTATACTAAATAATATAGTTGAAAAATTATTATAGCCGAAAAATTAAAAATTTTGGTTGGTTGGTCAGTGATCGGTACTAGGACGAGCCTTAAAAAATATACATATATAATAGGGCCTAAAAAATATTAGATATAATTTTACTTAATATAATACGGGCCCTAACTATATTAACTAAAATCTTACTTTTTAGACCTAATTATATATTTATAACATGAGTTCAAATTATATAACTTTACTTATTATAATATGGGCTCTATACATATATATTAACTAAAATTTTATTTTTAATACGGGTCCATATTATAACATATTTATATTAAATAAAATAATTATATATATAAAAGAGAATATATAATATTAACATAAATTCTTAATATTATAAAATTATATATTAAATATCAATAAAAATATCAATAAAAAATTAATTTACTTAAATATTAGTTATCTCGTGTTTCGCACGAGTTACAAGGTTGTATTAGTAAATGGTGAATCTTAGTATATAAAGGGGTACGTAATATAAATATACAGTAATATATAAATGTAAGAGAAATGATACGTACACGGAAAAGGATACAGAATGAGGTGGCAAAATGAGGTGTATTTATCATTAATGTCTTGTCCGCCACTAACTCTACTATTCATCTATTTTCTCTTTATTGCTTATTTCTTTTTTTCCTTACTCTTTAAAATATTTTTACTTTAGAATTAGTTATATAATTTTAATATATTAATATGCATAGTATAACACAAATATTATATAATATTTTAAACTATTATTAATTTGTACTTTTACACATATAAATATAATATAATTATAAAAATAAAGAATATAATATAATATTGAAAATGCATACCTAGATGAGGGTGAATAGGTGTTATGGCTAAAAATGACCGATTTTAATTTTACCGATTTGATTAACCTGTCAGCTAGTTAAGATGGATTAACAGACACTGTCAGCTAACTGCTATATGCAATGCAGTACATAAAAAGTAAATAACACCGGATCTTTTAGTCAGGTTCGACTCCTAATTCCCTATGATCTACGTCCTGGTCCCCTACCAATTGGTAAGAGAGAATATTATTAATCAAATCAAACCACGATTACAGATTACAATAATATTCCACCCTTCATCCCTTGCGGCTGATCCTAGCTTGCTGAAACCCTTGTTCCACTGAACTAATCTGCTCTCTAAGCACTATACTAACCTAGTACAGCCTTCTCTAGCCTCTAGTTCCCTTGAACCCTGTTTCACAAGCCTAGCAATCCAGCCACAACTTGATTACAACCAAAACGATTACAAGTGAATAAAAGTTACAACTCAAACTATAAGTTTCTTACGTGTGTGTGTGTGTATATATATATATATATATATATATATATAATGCTAGAGCTCAAAGATGTTATCTAAGAAAGATTTGAGTTTGAGAAGAAGTGTGTATATGTTTTTAAAATCAGTATGTCTTCACTTGGTTCCACACTCAAAGAAAATAATACACACCAGTATATATATGTATATATATATATATACTAAATTCGAATTAACAAAACCAATTAACGTTGGAATTATAACGTTCGAATTGGTTAAGATAATACAAATATAGATATTCAAAACTACGTATATTGAGGATAGAAAGATAATAAAAATGTTTGAAATCAGCCTCAATATAAGTTTAAATATATATAGATAAGAGTTGGTTTTAGAAGATAAAGTGTAGTCAAACTCCAACTCCTATTAAATAAGAAAACTAATTTGAATAATAAAATATGTTTGAATATGTAAAACTGAGCTCTAATATAATATATAACCATATATATATATATATTAGATAAACTCATACAAGTAAGATCCTACAAAAACTCCATGAATTTTAGACTTCCTTGCATATCCAAACAATTTTTGCGCTTCCAGTGATACAGAATATTTCCATGTTGTCAGCTTGCTGGAATGCTCTATTTTCCTTCTTTTAGCTTGCTGTCAATGTACTTAAACATATTATACTGATAAAACATATCAGTAAGCTAATACCTGTAAAACCATGTTAGTACATGTATAACAGTTTGCTATTTTATATCATATACAAGCTTTCAGCTTGCTAACAGTATGATCATCAAAACCTAAAGGGTTTCAATCTCCCCCTTTTTGATGATTAACACCAAATAATTTAGGAGAATAAAATACTCCTTCTAAATTCCTGCATTCCTGTAAACACATATATAAAATTGCACAAAATACTATATCATGCTAAAATTTAACAGATAGATAATTTAATCCAAAAACATCCATAGCATAGTAATTAATAACATGCACCAAAACATGTAAACCAGAAACAGTATCAATAAAAACCAACAAGTAAGTAGCAGATGATCAAATCACCAANAATGTAAACCAGAAATAGTATCAACAAAAACCAACAAGTAAGTAATAGTTAATCAAATTACCAACATCAAAAACTAATAAGTACCAAGTCTAACATGCTTGAATGAAAAATTAAAAACTACCTAAACCCTTTAATTCTCCAAATTTCTCCCCCTTTAATCATTAAAAAGAGAAAATTATGGGTCATCTGGAGTCACATCTTCATCATTGTCAGCAAAGTTGTCCTCCTCTGCATTAACATCTTCATCCTTTGCATCTGCACTTGTAAAACCTGCAGTTTGTAACTTCTTCCCTGCCTGCTCAGCAGACTTCACAACTGCATTTGCTAGACCAGCTAAATTTCCCTCAGAAGGTTAACCACCAGCTGCAGTATCTAGCTCTTTTTGATAATTTGCAAGCAACTTACTTACCACAAACTCCCTTAAAAACTCGATCTCATCACTTGAGACCTCAATCTTCTGAGTCAAATGAGCAATGTTTACACTCATGTTAGTATGATCATCCTTCCATTCTTTTGCCAATCCTTCAAACTTATCAGAAACACTACTTGATTGATCACCAGTAATAGCAACAGGAGTAGGAACTTCCACCTGAACTAAAGTCCCATCCTTCTCAATTTTTAAATGAGACTGGGCCAAACTCTTAAAATCCAGAAATTCCTTAACAACAATCTTATTAGCCTCCTTCAAATCAACTCCATACCAGTCAAAAATTCTGGTTAACAAACAACCATAAGGTAACCCCATTGACTGATTACCTTCAAACACATTCATCATGTTCTTCAACACTAAATCAGACAAATCAAATTTTCTGCCACTCAATAACATAGCTAAAACCACCAAATCTTGACAACTAAAATTTGAACTACTATCAACCCTAGGACAAATATTAGTAATACAGACCTTAAACAAGAGATGTGCCATAAGTGTCACAGATGATGTAGTAGGATAGCAGAATTTCATCAAACCAGATATACCACGACAGACTCTCAATTGATCTAACGTAGACAAATCATCCAAAACAACTGGACCCTTCTTTGAAAACACAGACACTTTAGATGGATCTTCAATTCGAAAAATGGAGTTCAAAACAGTAACATTCAATATTATTTTCTTTTCTTGCAGATATGAAACATAATTTCCAAATTTATCAGTTATCAAATTCACATAGAATTCTTGTACATACTCAGGATAACACTCTTTTGGTAAATCCATAACAAACGACTCAAACCCTAACTCTGTAAAGAGTTTAATAGTACCACAAGTCAAGAACGCCTTACCAGAAATAGGACAACCATAGATAATCTTTCGACTTGACAGGTCTAGGGTTTTGAACCCCGACTCCAACTCCTCAAAATTGAATCTTAAACATCTCTTCACACGTTTAGCCTCTGAACCCTCACGATCTCCAGAACGAACAAACCCTGATCCCTCTTCTTCACTATTCAAGAACACCGGATTTAACAGAGTATCATCGTCCTCATCGATCAACTTACGCTTAAGTTTGTTCTCTTTGGCAATGCTTGTAGATGCGACCTTTATCTTGCGAGTTTGCCTCATGACTTTAATAAATGTGATTGATATACTAAGAGAAATAGTGTATCTGTTAAAGCAAAACCCTAACAGCCTCGAATTGATCTTTGGGCGAGAATATAGGCACTTGAAAAGTCTAGAGTGAATAGACTCCATAATTCCGTTTTTTACTGATTTAAAAGAGGTATTATTTGGAGAAATAAAAGATAAAACCCTCCCCTTAAACAATAAACATTTTAAATTTTAACTCCTTAAAAACACGTTAAATAGATAATTACCGAATTAACAATATAAAACAGTTACCAAACTAATAGTCAAGATAATTAAAAAAATTGAAACAAAGTTATTAAGATATCTAGGAAACTGAAACGATATGCACGGTAAACAAGTAAGTGGAGTGTTACCAAACTTAACACGGAACACATAACAACTGAAATCAATAAAATTAATAAAATCATATATGCATTTAAAACAATAAAATAAACAATAAAATCATATATGCATTTATTCAATCAGTAAGATGAAAGTTAGAAAAACCTGGTGTTAGCTTGCTGACTAGATGTTACACATGCAAAGTTCCCTTCTAATAATAGAAAATCTTTCTTCTTCCAATGACTTTGTAAAGATATCAGCTAGCTGATATTCTGTAGGCACAAAATTCAGCTTGATCTTCCCTTTTGCCACATTGTCTCTCAAGAAGTGGTGTCTCACATCAATATGCTTTCTTCTTGAGTGATTGACAGGATTTTCTGAAATGTTGATAACACTTGTATTTTCACAATATATTGGAATCCTTCCACATTTGATTCCAAAGTCCCTTAGTTTTTGTATCATCCACAACATTTGAGAGAAACAGCTACCAGCTGTCATGTACTCCCCCTCAGCTATTGATAAAGCAACATAGTTCTGTTTCTTGCATTGCCAAGTGACCAAACTCTGGCCTAAAAATGCACAAACACCACTTGTACTTTTACGATCAGTGTGACAACTTGCATAATCTGCATCACTATACCCAACAAGATCAAATGCATTTGCGATAGGATAAAATAAAGCCAAATTAATAGTACCACTTAAATACTTTAAGATTCTCTTAACAACATTATAATGGGACTCCTTAGGCTTGCATTGAAATCTAGCACATACACAAACTGCATACATTATATCAGGTCTAGAAGCAGTAAGATACGGTAAGCTACTAATCATACCTCTATACTTACGAATATCAACATCTACACCTTTTTCATCTATTGTCAGCTTGCTAGCTTGACTCATTGGTGTTGATTTCGCCTTGACAGTTTTAAAACTAAATCTTTTGAGTAGATTCTTGATGTATTTGGATTGATGCACAAAGATTCCATCTTTTTTTTGTTTGACTTGAAGACCCAAAAAGTAATTGAGTTTACCCATCATGCTCATGTCAAACTCACTGTGCATACACTTGGAAAACCACTTACACAAGGCATCATTAGTAGATCCAAATATGATATCATCCACATAAATTTGAACAAAAAGTATATCCTTACCATCAAATTTAAGGAATAAAGTTGGATCAATTTTACCTCGAATAAAGCCATTCTTGAGTAGAAACATACTTAACCGTTCATACCAAGACCTATGAGCTTGCCTTAGTCCATACAATGCCTTCTTCAATTTCTAGACATGATTCGGATACTTTTCATGCTCGAAGCTCAAAGGTTGCTTGACATAAACTTCCTCTTTGAGATAACCATTAAGAAATGCACTTTTGACATCCATTTAATGAAGCTTGAATTTCTTGTAGCATGCAAATAAAAGTAGCATTCTTATTGACTCCAGCCTTGCAACAGGTGTATAAGTTTGATCAAAATCAATCCCTTCTTGTTGATTGTAGCCTTGTGCAACTAGTCTTGCCTTGTTTCTTGTAACTGTACCAAATTCATCAACTTTGTTCTTGAAGATCCATTTAGTACCAATGACTGAGACATCTTTAGGATTTTCCACAAGTTCCCACACATCACATCTTTTGAATTGATTCAGTTCCTCTTGCATAGCCATGATCCAATTCTCATATTCTAAAGTATTTTGAATATTTTTGGGTTCCTCTTGAGCTAGGAAAGCTACAAAAGCACATAAGTTTGATTTCCCTTTTCTAGTCTTAACACCCTCATAAGCATCACCAATGATTTGTGTTGGTGGATGATTATTCACAGTTCTTGTAGCTTTAGGGAGAGAATGTTGGGATATCTCTTCATGAACATCTTTAGCAGAAGTTGTTGTCCTTGCTATAGGAGTTTGTGACCCTCATAGATTGAGTTTAGACAACTATTCAATAGTATCATCTACTGAGATTGTAGTGTCAACTGGCTGATTGGATGTTCCAGCTTGATGAATGTCTGTCTGTTGAACAGTAGATGTTGTAGCAGCTTGCTCCTTTGTCTTGTCAGCTTGCTGACTACCTGATGTTGTAGTAGCTTTAGTACTTCCAAAAGTAGCTTTATTGTTTCCATCATTATAACCTGCATCATCTTCCTCATCTCTTGGCAGATCATTGTTAGGTTCATGAAATATAACATCAATAGACTCCTCAACAATGCGTTTATTTAAATTAAAGACTCTATATGCTGTACTATTTAAAGAATAACCAAGAAAAATTTCCTCATAAGATTTAGCATCAAATTTACCATCCCTGTCGATTTTCTTGATGACAAAACATTTTGTACCAAATACCTTGAAGTAACTGATGTTAGGCTTTTTGTTCCTCAACAGCTCATATGGAGTTTTTCAAGAATAGGCCTGATCACCACTCTGTTATGAACATAGCAGGCTGTGTTTACTGCTTTTGCCCAAAGGCTCCTTGGCAGCTTTCTTTCCTGCAATAAAGTTTTAGCAATTTCCTCCAAAGACATGTTCTTTATTTCCACTACTTCATTCTGTTGTGGAGTTTTAGGTGTAGAGAATTCATGAGTGATGCCCCTTGCTTCACAGTAAGTGACAAATTTTTTCTTGAATTCATCACCTCAATCACTTCTTATACCTACAAGTCTTGTGTCCAGCTTGTTCTCAAGTACCTTGATTAGCTTCTCAAATTCCTCAAAAGCAAAATCTTTAGTACAAATGAATAAAACCCAAGTATAACGAGTATAATCATCAACAATAATAAAACCATATTGTTTACCTCGAATACTCTTATAAGATTCTGGACCAAATAAATCTAGATGCAATAGTTCTAAGGGTTTTGTAGTAGATACCACCTTTTTGGCCTTGTGAGAACTTTGAATCTGTTTGCCTAATTGACATGCATCACATACTTGTGTCTTCAAATACTTCAATTTTGGCAATCCTCTTACTAACTTCTTGCTATATAATCTGTTGAGCAAGTCCATGTGAGCATGACCCAATCTTCTATGCCAGATTTTTGGATCATTGTCAACAGCAGCTAAACAACAAGCTTGTTGGTGATTACAAAGTTGTATGAATAGTAATCATGATAACTCAACACTAGAACAGGACAAGTAAATAATATTACGCCTGCACAGAAATCAGCATGACATGAAGACAGGGCAGATACAGTGAATCAAGACATTAGAAGAAGTTTTGAAGTCTACTACAGGTCACTGAAAGAAGTTCATTTAGATGTTCATGCCTCAGTGAAGAACAATGTTTAAAGACTTTCAGGGTTTCAGATAAGTGTTGAAGATTCAGTATTGCAGTGCCACTAACAGATTTCAGTGTAGTAGCATTGATTG
>QRFB01013510.1:8239-25259 GCA_008931105.1 Oenanthe javanica
GAAAAGAAAAGAATTGAAGATCTAAGGAGAAGCACTGAGTTAGTAACAGAGGCAGTAGAAAAAGGAGACTTGGATGAGTTCATTGCTCAAACAAGAAAAATAAATGAAGATGCACAAAAGGCTGCCAAGGAAAGAAACTCAAATACAGAAGCTTTTCTTCAATTGGATATTGAAGCTCTTAAAGAAAAGAAGAAAGGGAAAGCAATAGTGATTGAAGAAGAGAAGAAGAAAGAGACTGAACCAGTAAGTCAAAAGCTACTTCAAGGAGCCATCACTACAGGAATCTCAGATGCCTCAAGGAGAGAAAGGGAGAATGAAGAGATTGCTAGACAGATGGAAATGCAATGGCATTTGGAAGAAGAGCTACAGGCAGAGCAACCTTTGAGAAAAAGGAGAAAAGTTTCTATGGCCAAGAAAAGGTCAAGTTTTACTCAAGAAATAGTGGTTCAGAAAAACCTCCAGGGTCAACAAGAAGAAATCAAGGAGGATGTCACAATTGAAGGATATGATTTGAAGAGAATACCAGTGATCAATGAAAAGGGATTAATTAGAGTAAGGACTCACCCTGCAACCTCTAACCATGAAGAATCAATGAGGTTGGAGTATGAAAATGGAGTGAAAACAATCTATTCATTGAAGGTGATAATGAAGCAAAGCTACAATGTTTTAAAGACTATTCTTCCTCTACTCAACAGAAAGTACAAACTCAACACAACAATTGCTCAGGAGATACAACAACAAATTTCAAGGTTAAGAAGATCCAAGGCAGAAGCTGAACCTGATTCACCTCTAAAGCTATGGAAGTCACAGGTCAAAAAGGTGGTGTTGGAGCCAAAGTATGCTATGATTTTTACAGATATAGAGGGCAACACAAAGTTCTTTGATATCTGCAAATATCTGGACAAAATCACAGATGAAGAAATACACTACCTTATGAGGCAACTTGGAGAAACTAAAAGGGATGAAGCAATCTTGAGAAGTTCTTTCATGAGACAACTAAAGAAAAATGCTGAGAAGAGAAGGAAGAGGAACTAATTAAATCATGAAAACATTAAAGCTGCTTGCAGGAGTTATCTATCAATCTGGTACTTCCAAAATTAATGTGCCAAATCAAAATTCTTGATTTTAACAAAATGTAAATTTTTTAAGGGTTTTTGTTATCATCAAGTAGATTTATGCCTATTAATAACACAGACACAAATAGGGGGAGATTGTTAGGAATCTACATGTGATTTGATGATAACATTAATCTTAGAATCATAGAAATTTTATTTGTTGTAACTGATCAATTGATATGAAAGTTATAAATATCAATTGATCAGGAAACCATTTATCAGTTGAAGTGTTTATATGAATCAACTGATAATTTGGATTGTAGCATAGGTGTACTTAGTCTATTTCAATCGATAAGGTGTAAATCAATTGATATTTTGTTCATCAATTGATGTTAGAGTCGATTGATATGGATCATCAATTGATGTGTAAATTAAACTGTTAAATTGTAATTATGTGAAGACAGGAAATTGCACAAGTGAAGGATGATCAATTGATATTGAAGCATCGATGGATGAAGGATCAATCGAAGAAGCCAAGTCAAGCATTGAAGACCATCAACTGATGTGAAGACCCATCGATTGGTATATCGATTGATAACATCTATCAATCGATAAGCCATCTTTTATCAATCGATGGATATAAAGATCAATCGAAGAAGAACATCAGTTGATGGATTAAAGAATGGATCAATTGATATGCCTAACAGCAAATTATCAATTGAGTGTGACAACACAGAAAGAATATCTGTTGAAGATCCAGAGAACAAAAGCACTCCTATGGAAGACAGTCTAGAGTGGCTGTGAAGACTCAATCAGAAGCTGTCTTTTCAAACCTTTTCAAAGATTGAAAAAGGTAAAAGAAAGGCTGGTAGAAACAATCCTAGAATAGGTATTATAAAAGCACACTTGTGGTATATAAACAAGTGTAGCAGCATTATTAGAAAACAGACAAGTTAGACATTATTTTACAATCAACTGTTCAAGCTTGAGAGCACATTTGTAAGAACAGTTGATTTGTTTTCTAATCTTGTGAGAATGCAGCTAGGTTTCTTTTAACCTAGGAGTATTGAGCAAAAATATACACTGATGGAACAACCAATCCATCAGTAATTTTAAATCTCTTTGTTCAGTTTTATTTTTCAGCATTAATTTGTTCGAACTTATTCTCTTATTCTNATCCATCAGTAATTTTAAATCTCTTTGTTCAATTTATTTTTCAATCTTAAATTGTTCGAACATATTCTCACTAATTCAAAAACATCAAGTACAAATATTAGAACAAAAAAAGTTTTAATATTTGTATTCAACCCCCCCTTCTACAAATATTGACATTGTTTAAGAGGAATAACATACAACCGTACGTATGTTAATATTTAACTATTTTAGTGGTGTGAAAATTTTAAAAAAAGTCCAGATTTATTCGGTGTGATTTTATAGTAGTCAAAGCGATCAAACTATGTCTTCCTTTTAATTAGTCTTTTGACGTGGCAAGGGCCACATATACAACACTAAAAAAGTGTTGTCTTTTTCGATTTCGGGCCTAAGGCAACATCATTTGGCACATAAGGCAACATCAGAAAATATTGCATATGAGAACTTATGGCGGTAATCAAAATGCTACACGATGTAGCATTTGACTATTTTTTTTATTAACGGGTAACACTACATCATGTAGTGTTTTGAATCTTGAAACACTACATAAAGTTACGTAAACGGGTAACGCTACATCATGTAGTGTTTTGAATCTTGAAACACCACATATAAAGTTACGTTAAAGGAGTTTAAAACACCACATAAAGTGGCCTTAAATTTATGTGGCCTTAAAGTGAAAATAAAATCAAACCCCCAAAACACAAGATCATCTTGCATTTTATGCTTAAAAACAAAAAAAAATTAGTAAACACGATGTTGCGTTTTGAAGTGTTATTTGAGACCATATTTCTCAAATGTGCCATTTGGAGTATTATAGTTCCAATTTGTGTCATATTGGAATACCTCATAAATTATTTAAAATATGAAATTGTTTAGTTAATATTAGTATGGTAACTAGAAATACCTTGGAAGTATAACTTCTCACAAAACATGGGAAGTTACTCACTCACCCTCCCCTGGGTAATTTACACTTCCCGTGAATTACATTTTCCTACCTATCAACCAAACAAGATTTTATACTTCCTAAAAATATCATAAAGGAATTTAATACCTAGTAATTACAACTTTCCATGGAAATTACTTCCTATGATTAACCAAACAAGCGCTTAATCTTCTAATCAAAACACATCACACATTAATCTCATAATTAAAATACATCTCTACATTAAAGACAAAAACATTATCATATTAAAATACATATATAATTAAAGTACATAAAAATTATATACCTATAACATTAAATAAAGTTTTAATTATTATTATAAATATAAAAAAAAGTTCAAATTATACAATAAATATTAAAATACTAAAAAAATCAATTTATGCATCGCACAGAATGTAAGTTAATATTAATTATGCATATCAATACGAAAAACTTCATATAAAATATCAATAAAATATAATATAAAAATTTTATGCATATTAATATGAAAAACTTGGTATAAAATATCAATAAAATATTATATAACATTATATATATTTAATTCATTATTATTTTATTAATCCTGCATTGTATTATCTAGATTATAATAAATTAATATTAACTTACCGCGCAGTACATGAATTTTTTATTTTTTAATATTTTATTATTTAAAATTTCATAATACTTTTATATATTTATTTTTATATATTTAATAGTTGTTTTATTTTTATTTAATATATAATAATATAATAATATTTTTAGATGTATTAATTAGTTTATAGTTTATAATATTTTTTAAATAATTTATATTGACTATAATTATTGAGATCAAATCAAAATTTTGATATATTATACTATAAATAATGATGACAGGAAAACTCGTGATATTATATTTTATATCTATACTATATTATTAAAGCCGAAAGATTAAAAGTTTTGGTCGTCGGTATAGTACTGGGTGAACCATAGAAAAGATCTTGACCATCCAATTTTAAGTGAACTATAGAAACAATCTTAACCGTTGAATTTTAATAAAAATATAATTTTAAAAGAATATAATCATACATACAATTATAACACCAGTAGTCCTCCTTTTATGCAAACAACTCATAAACATTATAATTCTAAAGAATATAAACATTACTTTTATGTAAGAATATAATTCCGTTGATATGATAATATTATATTATATTTAAATTATATTCTATATTTTTTATTTTACGAATCTCACTTATCCTATAATTTTTATTTAATATATCATTAAAGTTTATCCTATAATTTTAATTTAATATATCATTAAAATTTATGATAACATTGAAAGTTTGGTAGTCGGTCGATATTTGGGCCGGATAATTGATTAATTATTGGGCCTAATTTTAAAATATTAATCTTCTAACTAAAATACAATCTCATATTAATCTTCTAACTAAAATATCTCACATTAATCTCCTAAGTAAAATACATCTCTATACAAAACAAACAAAAATTATCCTATTAAAATATAAATACAAATAAATTATATAAAAACATATACATATAATATTAAATAAAATTTAAATTATTATTATACAAATACAAATAAATTCAAATCATTAAAAAATATTAAAATAAAAATATTAAAAAACTAAAAAAATTCATCCGTGCATCGCACGGGATATAAGCTAGTATTCTATAATGATAAATTCAAGAAAATATAAAATCAGTCAATATTATCAGTATAATAAATATATGGACGATTTAGGGTTATGAATTTATTAAAGTCTTACGATGACGATGCCATGAATTTAATTAGAAAATTTAATAATTTTAATTCTACATGAAAGCATGTGAATACTACTATCAAATTTATCAATAAATTATAGTAATATTTTGGAGGATTTGATAGAATTTTAAATTACCTAAATTGTTGCATTTTCACTAGTGTATTTTTAGTTTAATTATGAATAAAAATAATATTTTTGTGACGATTCAAGATTTAGAAAGAAATCCTACGGATTCGAAATCTGATTGTTTTTAAAAAAGGTTTGAAATTTGACTTTGATAGTGATGGATTTTAATATTAATAATATATTACAATTTTAATTAAATTTTATAATAATTAATAATTTTAATAGTGTTTTAATGGGATATTAACAAGTTTAAATTGTAAGATTTTAATTTGCTCAATAAATTATTAATTGATAAATTTATTATTTAAATTATTTGATATTACTTATTATGATAAATATTATAATTATAATAGAATTCACAAAATATTAAGCAATGTTTTTATATTTTTAGAACTCTTAAAATATTTATAATTTTATGTTATAATAATTATTATACTATCTGAGTTGTGACAATTCATATTTTTTATTTTAACATTTTTTCCTTAATAATCGCGACTCATTTATGGGTGTTTTGGTTCACAGAAGGGTATGAGTTGGGATAAGAAATCGAGTTAAGGTGTGGGGTTCAAGTATGATTACTGGTATCATCTGTTTGGTTCATTGGAATGAATCTATTTTATTTAAAAGTCGTTTGATTCAGTAGTTTTTGAAATGAGGTATGTGTTTAGAATTGATAAAACTCATACCTAATATTTTTTTAAATTTTTTTAAATTTTAACTCCATACCCCAAAACATAATATATGAGTTTTTGATACCGAAGGGAGGAGGTGGATATGATGAGAGGGTATAGTTATCAATTTTATTATTGATAATTAACATTATTAATAACCAAAAAATAATATATATACAATCAAGCATTACTAATAAAAAAATATTTTTATATTTTTTATATAATAAAATAAATTTATTTAACTATTAATTCAATAATAATTTTAATTAAATAATTTCATTCCATAACTAAACAAAACATATAATGATATCTGAAATTTCATTCTCATATCACCCTAACCTGATTCATGATACCGAATTCATATCGTCTCATGAATCAAACGACTTCCAAATGATTATCGGTACCCATGTCTTATACCTACATTTCCTATTGATATCAAAAACGCATATGTTATGGATTTGAGGAATGAGTAAATATGGAGTTGAAATATATGATGACATAAATCAATACTTCGTACATAAATATCATGAATCAAAAAATTCCGTCTATCACTTGAGCATCCACGTATCCACGGTTAATAAACACATGTTGACCACAATAATTCAAATCCATACATTAAAAATGATCATAATAATTGCTTTTTATTTGACAATTTTAAAATCTCAATCAAGGGAGCTCCTACACATTTTCTCTAAGTTATGGTGGTGGCTGAAAGTTTAAATCCCAGGATAATTAAAGTTCCTAAATATTTTGTTCTGAAAAATCAATTAAAATATCAATTCTAAAAAACAAGGCTTTATTTATCAAACAAATAAGAAAAATACTTAATAATTTAAGGGACTGATAAATTATTAAAAAAGGGCAAAAATTATCAAAAACAAACCTTAAGGGACTGATACACATATGAGAAATGACTTTAAAAATATATATGAAATGTCGTTATTCATTAATATATTTAGTGAAAATATTTATTTAACCTCTATTTCCAAATTAGAATTAAAAAATTATTTATTTGTCTAGATCTCAAAAATGAGATATTTATAATTATTTTCTCGTAACGCGGTAGTTTTCGCCCACTTATGAATACCTTTTATATATATATATATATATATATATATATATATATATATCTTTCACCGATGTAAGGTACATGATACTCTAACATATATATTTTATTTATAAGTTATTTTATAGTAGATTTAATATTTTTTTCATAAATTTATGATTAATATGTGAGCAATTGAATTGGTGATGTATTTTTAAATTGATTGTCTTATTTTGGCTATTATTAATATATCATTTTTTAAAAATGAAAATGCATAAGGAATAATTTTAGAATGTAAAAATATTTTTTATTTATATAAAATTTTATATTTTTCAATAATTATCGTCTTCTTTAATATTTATACAAGAAACTTACTAAAAAATATTTATCAATATTATGGCGCGTGGAGGTGAAGTACTTACATAGTTACATGTGAAAGTGAAGTACTTGTAAGGATATAATAATAATAATAATAATAATAATACATTAAATATAACACTATAATAGAAAATTGAAGTTGAATAAAATATTTTCCTAAAAGAGTGTGTCGTGATATTATATAACTAGTGGAAAAAACCGCGCTTCGCGGCGACCTCATAATAAATTTTAAATTTATTAAAAAATTTCCCACAAAATTACATTACTGATGACTAAACTGCATATGATAAAATTTGATATAACAAAATTATATTAAACTAAAATAGTATTATTAAATTTATAAATATTATAAAATCAAATAATAATTTCAAAATATATATGTGTATTATAATTCACAACTTACTAATTTGTTATGATTCTAAGATCTTTTTTTTCCCATCCGCCACTAACAATATCAATGCCATCAATGTAGTTCAATCATCCCACGACATCTAGATAAATATTACTAACATTATGCAAATATTAAATAATATAATTTAAAATTATATATGTGTGTGTGACTTATAATATCTTATTTTAACAAAATACCTGACAGTATATTAGTGTCATTAACATATGCTTCAATTATATCGGGACATATGAACTCAAATTCATGTAGTGGTACGTTGATGATTCATTCTTCAAACTATTTTGGGGTCGTTGTACGTAGAAACATCACTTTAAAGTCACATGATAGTGGTCTATATCGACCGATACTTGCAACTACTTTTAAGTTTTTAATATTACTAGATTTAAACCAGTGCGATGCATGGTTTTTTATTTATATTTTATTTAATAATTTAATATTAATATTAATATTTAGTATTTAGTATTTTAAAATAATTTAGTCATTTAAATTGATATTATTTATTTTTATTTATATTTTAAAATAATAATTTTAAATATATTATTAATATGATTCAAATCTTATTAACGATCTTCTTCCTTTCTTCTTAATCACCTTCATTTTTATTATATATATGATATAATAATTAGATTTTGATCTATGCGACGCATGATATTTAATTTTTTTAGCTTTTATATTGAAATTATCATATCTTTATAATTTTAATATATTATAATATTTTTTTAAAATTTATTTAAATTGGGTTAACTGACCAGGTCACAATATTAACCTAAATTGAAACCGGTTCAAAATTTTAATGAGTCTGAATATTTAACCCAAAACTAACTCGAAATACCTATAGTTAATATGAACCTGACTCGAAATAATTTTCATTTATTAATAAATAATAAATTAATAAATATCAATTATTTTAAATAATATTTCAATAAGATATATATTATTTAAATAATTGTTAAATAGTATGAGTGTTGTAGATGGGAGGTTGAATGCAACTTACAAAATTATCACTATTCTTATTAACAACAAACAAGTCAGTAATAAAAGTAAGTTATGAAATGCAAACAACTAAGCAAACAAATGAAGACAGGTGTCTAACTTCAAAAAATAATTTTATTATTTTTTGTTTTGCTACAACTGACTGGAATGAGTATTCCAGTTACAAAGAAACAATAACAATCGATTTGCTAATGTTTCTTGCTTGAGAGAAAACCTAGCTCAGTTGCATAAGGAAAAGTACTTGTGAGATATGTGTATTTATACTGAAACACATATCCCACTTACAAATGCACTTTTCCTCTATCCTAGAATAAAACTTGAAATAGAAACTTTGCTTTTCTTGATCAATATTGTCTTCATTCTATTTGTAGATAAAGTTGTTTTAAGATAGACATAAATCTTTGACTCCTGGAACACATTTTATCTTTTTGCTTGTTTTCTCCCAAGTTGCAGTAGTAGACTTAGCAGCCTAGATAATAATGTCTAAATCATTTCTTGTGTTATCACTATCTAATCTGCTACATGGAACAGTCTGTTAGCTTCACTAAAAGTATATTGTCAACTTCTAGCTCCACTATGGTGATAGTATCTTTGGCTCGACATACTTTGCTGTCAAGCCTCGATAGATCCTTGAACTTTACTGTCTCAAAAACTGCTATGAACTATCCCCGCTAAATGTGCTGTCAGTAAAACTTGCTTTCTGTGAATCTTCATTCTCCGTCAAGTTTACTATCATTGGAATAGTTGTTGTTATTTGTTCCTTTGTGCTGTCACTTTGAATATGTTGTCATAGACTTCAGAATAGAATGTTACTGTCGTGGTTTTGACTCATGCTATGCCTGAACACTTGTGAACTTCTACTTCATGGATCAGTTATTACATTTTTACAAGACAGTAACTATTATACTTACTGTCACCTATTTGAAATTTGTTAAACATACTGTTACAAGTGACAACAAACATACTAGCAATATTCATATGACATTACATTTTACTTAGTTTCTTATAAATTAAAACTAAGTAATTCTAGTTGATTGCACCACAATCCCTAACAATAATAAATTAATATATCAATTATATATATGATAAATATATATAATTTCAGATAATCTGGAATCAAATTGAAAAACACTAACCTGAATTCGTATTTTTTGAGTTAAATTTGTATCGTGTTTTTGGATCAGATCTAGTACTAATTGACTTAAATATTATATCGTATTGATAAGTTTAAAATTTGAATTTGATTAATAACATATTAAATCTAATATATATATATATATATATTATTAATTCAAATAAATTAAAATCCAAAACTAACTTATATTAATATTATAGTAAAATTTAGAATTTATATGATGAAATATTATGATTGTAATACTTCGCAACTCAACTAAGAAAGTTATAAGGCACAATTATACAGAGTTATAGTGATAATATAAGCTATAACTGACAAAAAAATCGATGAATCAAATCATATTTCAAAATGTAGATGAATATTCGAACTGGACATGAGGATTACTCATTCTCTTAAAACCTTTCATGCATATTATAAGACAATATTTTAAGAGTAAATAACATATATTAAATTTAAAATATTAAATTTATATTAATATTTTTGAATTTATAAGTATTAGATTTAAATATGTTGTTAGAGAGTATCAAACTCTTGACATTTGATAGTATTTGGATAAAATCTCTCTTACTCTTATTATATATATGATATAATATGAAGACCCTTCTTTCAAAACATGTTTGAATCGAAAAAATAAATGCTTTTGAATTGTTGCATGAATAAGATTTTCCTATCATAAGTTAAAGTATCAAAAATTTAGTACGAATACATAATTGTATTAAATTAATAAATAACAAAAATTTATTAATCTTCTCATCAATTAAAATCATGTCAAGAATCAATTGATCGTCTGTTTGTATATTGATTGCATCCTACATCATGCATACTCTCACTTTTATCGTCTAATCGTCTCTATTATTATTTAAAACATTCAAGAGAGTGTAATTCATGTAATATTAGATATTGAATGTAAATAATTCTATGATAAATTTGTTGTGATTTATTTTTTGATGCTTGATTTTTAATTTATATAAGTGATGGTCTATTATTATTTAGATGGAAACACATTCAATTTAGGTAAAAGAATAAATTAACTTTTTTATTATAGATATTGTCTCTTTGAAAATCAAAATAGTTTCGATTTTTAATAATTTAATGTCATTCCTAAAATTTCTAATTACCTTGCGTATAATAATGTCTTTTCTAAAATTTTGAAACTTATTTTATGGATAATAATAATTTACTTGACTTGAGTAGAAAGTTTAGGAGAATATAACGTAACTTAGATTTTTTATAATATAAAGTAACTTAGATTATTTTATAATTTTTAATATTTACTAATTCGAAAATTCGAAAAAATTAGAAAAATACATTGAGATGATTTGGGAGTTTCACCTGACCGTCTCCGTCTTCTCCTTCATATATATATTAGTCGACAAAGTCGCATTTCGCTGCGGCTTTATAATATTTTTATAAACTCATTAAAAATGATATGAAATTAAATTTATAATTTAGGAAAATAATTTATCAAACAAACAATTATAAAGTGATTTTATCTAAATGAATTTAAGAATATACATTTTACTCTTATAATAATATATAAATTAGTTTAAAGAATATTTTGTGAATTCATTGTTAAATAAATAATTGATCACTTTTTTATATATAAAAATGTGAAATATTATATAGATTATATATATAATCATTGTTGAATTTTTTCAAAACTCAAGTGAACTTATTTTTAAAAAATAACAATATATATTATAAAATTTTAATATTTAACACACTTTTTCTAATTGAGTCGCTCTCTTTTTAAACATTTTTATAGAGAATGAACTGTTTTATAATTGTTTATTTACATCTCACGTGGACTCTACATCGACAATATACTAACCAAATTTTATCATTTATAAATAAAACAATAATATGAATATTAAATTATAACAATTATCACGTTATTCCTTACAGAGAGCCGTTTTCTTATCAAACACATTTCTCGCCAATGAATTGCTCGTTTTTCTTTAATTCTCATAAAATTATTTTTATTAGAGAATAAATCAACTTATATTTAGTAAATTTTACTTTTATAAAACTTACAATTAAAATATGTTAATATTTAATAATTTGACGTCTAATTATAGGATAAGTAATAATTGAAATTCTAATTAGAAAGTAAGTACTAATTCGATTGAACTTTTAATCGGAATAAGTTAATATTTCTTTACAAGGCACTTAATTAGAAGACAAAAAGTAATTAGACTCTTATTAGAGGACAAATATGAATTTATATAATTTTTTAATACATAAATTCTAAAAAATTAAAAAAATGATTTTGAGCGATTTTTGAGTGCACGATAATTCTCCTTTAAAAATCATAAAATGAATATTAAATTCTAATGATTAAAAGAGTTCCCTTATTGAGCCGCTCTCTCAACAAACACATTTCTCTCAATAAGTCGTTCTATCGTTTTCTTCTTTAGATTTCTCATAAAATTATTTTTAATTATTTGAGAATAAATCAACTTGTATTTGGTTAATTTTTATTTTTATAAGATTAACAATTAGAATATTTCAATATTTATTAATTAGACTTCAAATTAGAAGATAAGTATTGATTGAAATCATAATTAGACTTACAATTAGAATATTTTAATATTTACTAATTAGATTCTTAATTAGAATGTAAGTAGTAATTGAAATTCTAATTAGAAGGTAAGTAAAAATTTATATAAATTTTTAATACATAAATTCTAGAAAAATTAGAAAAATAGTTTCGATCAATTTGAAAACGTATGAGATTCTCATTTATTATATATATATATATANATTTTTATTTTTATAAGATTAACAATTAGAATATTTCAATATTTATTAATTAGACTTCAAATTAGAAGATAAGTATTGATTGAAATCATAATTAGACTTACAATTAGAATATTTTAATATTTACTAATTAGATTCTTAATTAGAATGTAAGTAGTAATTGAAATTCTAATTAGAAGGTAAGTATTAATTTCATTAGACTTTTAATTAGAGTAAATTAATATTTCCTTATAAGAATTTCAATGAGAAGATAAGTAGTAATTAGAGTCTTATTAGAAGGCAAATAAAAATTTATATAAATTTTTAATACATAAATTCTAGAAAAATTAGAAAAATAGTTTCGAGCAATTTGAGAGCGCCTGAGATTCTCATTTAATATATATATATATATATATATATATAATTGATAATATAGATTGATTAGAAAGTAATTAAGGGGAATGCTTACATGTTAAAACAGTAGCTTGTGATATTATATAATAGGGAGATGTCATGCAGTGAGGGAAACTGGACATAAACACTTAAAAACAAGTTTCTTCAAGACCGACCTGCGTGTAATATAGCTGCAAGCCTATAACTGTGGTGTTACTATTATAACTCTATTATTAGTACGTAATATAGTAGGTGAAATGGAGTGGTATTTAGAGAAAGAATTTGATGTAATAACTGAAAAGCATCCCTCTCAAGAAGCTCAGAAGAAATGGAGAAAAGCAGTTGCCTTAGTTAGGAATCACCGGCGTCGATTCCGGCATGTTCCCGATCTTGATAAGCGATTACAACTTCAGACTAGAAGAAGAGAAGCTCAGGTACGTACGTCCGTTCAAGTTACACAGAGTTAGTAACTCCCATCAAATCATCAGAACCTTTTTTTTTGTTAAATAGAAAATATATAAGTATTATTTTATAGTTGTCTGCAAAAAATGAAAAAAATTCATGCATTAATTTTAAAGATAGCTAATTAAAATAAGAATTTAATAAATTAATTTATATATATGCTTTTTGTAATTCATAACGTTCTGAAAGTAGTAAAATAAGTATTTGATATTTATTAACTTTTTGGAGAAAGTCAAATTAAGGGGAGCAGACACACATGAGTGGATCTAATAGAGATTAGGGGATGCCCCTAAAAAAAAATTGTCAAATTTTTACCATTAAAATTTTCACAAAAACATGGAAGTGTCTCCCCCAAAAAATTAAATTTTATAAGGGTTCCAGTGCCCCCTAAAATTTTTTCCTACACCCGTGAGACATGCATGCTTATACATATGCACAACAAAGAAGTCTACCATTTGTTGATCGGGAACCAGGGCAATTGATCTCATCACTCCATGACTTAGTATTAGTATGATTTGATATATGAAATGATAAGGGATTATCCTCTGGGTCTTGATTTGACTCTACCTCATCGAAAATTTATTAGAACATATATCCATTTTGTAAAAATAAGTCTAATTATTTTAAAAATATTTTTTCCTGAAAATAAGTACTTAATTTAAGAAAAAAGTACATATTCAAATATATTTTTTCTGAAAATAAGTATTTATTATTTTTGAAAATTGATTTGTTTTCGGATATGTATAAAAAAATATCTTATATATCAAATTTCTCACTATTTTTATTTTTAATTAAAAATAAGTTTTAATGGAGTATTAATTTTTTGGATAAATTATAAATTAATTTTTATTTTAAAAATTTTTATAGTGAGAACGACATAGGATAAACTTTGATGACCAGCTATCCAATCTGCTCAGTTTTAGACTTTTAGTGGAGTATCTTGTTTAGAGAATACGAAAAATAAATGATACGATAGGTTTATGTTATACGAAACATGTGTATATATTATTTACACATGTTTCTTCACCATCATCACAAGTTCATAACTACATGGTTTTAATTCTCAAATGTTGGTACCGCCCCTATCTATATCTAGCTACATCATGCACGTCCATTGAGTGTTGTTTGTTACAGATTGACCGATGTTGCTTAGTATGAAAAAAATATTATGGGAATTTACGTAGGTGCTGATCGATATCAGGTATGACCTAAAATTTGATGAGATTACTACAAAACATAAGTAGAATTTAATTGAAAGTGTACAACGCGTTTTTGACAATATATCAAGTAGGATAGAGCACTTGTAATTTCTTCGAATATTTAATTAGAATTTAAGATTTGATTATTCAGTTATAATTTAATAGTAATTTAAATCAAATATGTTAATTTATGTGGGGATTCATTTCATCGAGCCAAACAAATTGTCTATATTGTATATCACTCGTATATTAAATTAAATTAAATAAATTGTATTCTGCAGTATTTCTTACATTGTGTGCTTCTTTCTCTATTATCAAGTTTAATCAATAATTCTACAAAAATACTCGCTTTCATTTATTCTATATTTTCCTCTGCCATCCATTTATTCTATTCTGGTTTGTCTAACACTACTCAAACGCAACTTTTTAAAAAAACAGAGATCTTTTTATACATTACTCTACAACCATGAATCTATATATTATAGTCAAATTGTTCGAGGTCAAAAAGTTAAAAAAAAAATATCAACTCAGAAAGTAAGAATGGACTCTTCACAAGTTCTTGTAATTTGTGAGGTGGGAAATGCGCGTGCCTGCTAATTTGCTTTACCAACAAGCAACTGAATTGAACTTAAAAATAGCAAGATTCGTAGTCATGAATAGTTGAAGACTTGAAGTTGCTTTAGAGTTTAGACTTTAGTACCTTGCCTGATAGCAGTGGCGACAAATTAAAGAAATTTCCAGGAAACTTCTGTATTTGGAAGATTTGATATGCAAAGCCCAAGGAGACCACATGTGACATGTCTGAGGCTGAACATATTCTCTCCCAAAATTGGCTCAATCATGCACAAATTCGCCTCGAAAGATCTGGCTAGTCGTTATTAGATATATCTATTTCATATGATTTTGGTGCGCCAGATAATTAGACATATCTTCAAAAATATCCTAAGAAAAGAAATTTTCAATAAGATTTATGTTAACTGGACTCTGTAGAGGTTATCGTTCACATATCGGAGTGTCAAATTATTTATTTTAAAATTTAAAATTCATAAATTCGAATCCGAAATTAGGGATAAATCCATAGACTCGGATTTTTAAATTTAATGCAAAATAATTTTAATATATGATCTTTTTCAGTAGACATCCACCACCAATTAATCATATACACTCAATTATATGTCAAATTTAGGTGAAATTCATAATATATATAAAAGCAACTTATTAGGCTTCCTACACTGATGCAAGTTAAAGTGTTCCGTTTCAATATGAAAGATTTGACTATGATCTTATTTGCATGTCATGTGGATGGACACGATACAACGGATACAAGGACTAGATTTGAGCTAGAGTCCGCCCAACAGAGCCTAAGCCTAGTTTGATAGTTTCTGACAGAAGATACTAACTACTACTTTATTGAAACTTTCAACTTCATCTAAAATTTCAATATTTGAAATTTTGAATCTTTTACGGTAAGATCACATACACAGTATATGGAAGCAAACCCTTCTGAAAACTAGAACAAGTGAACAACATACCAAAGTAATAACGACTGTGAACATATTTAATGAAACTCAATGTACTGCTACTGCATCATGTTGTTGGGTACTAGCTAGTGGAAATTCTCTGAACCGACCCATGATTTTGAAACTTTTCTACAGAATGTACCATTCAGAAATACATAAAATAAATAAGTAGGAGCCCAACAAGCAAATTCCTGGGAATGATATCTAGCTATTGCCCTTCCATCCTATAAGATATCATTCAATGTTGTTAATCCAAAGTGATTTCACCTTCCCGGAGTTCTTTTTCATAATACCTGAAAGTGCGGTTAACATACTTCAGGGTGCAGTCATTCTTCATGAAACTTTAAAGTCGAGGCTGTAACATTTTCCAATGCAGACTATTTTTTCCGCTTTAATATCTGACATATGCACGAATTATTTCAACCTTTCCTTCCAAGCAAATGTGATTCGGACTCATATTTTAGATTTTCTTATTTCCCCGTGGCTTTCAAGCTAAAAAGCTACTCCCTCCGTTCCATTTTTTTTGTCAGACCCTCCATTCCATTTTAGTAATGAAACAAATTGTTTTTGCTCTTTTAAGTAATGTATGACGCATTTGTCTTCTTGGATGTTCTTATTATTCATTTGTTGCTTTTTTGGATGTTAAGATGGTTCTTATTGTTTAAAAGACAACTAGAACCTAGGCTTTACTAGTTACTACAATGGCTATTATATAAGGGTTTGAACAACATAAAGATGCAACTCGTGTTTATTTCCTAACTTATTATTTTCTTCTTGATATTGTGCAACAGGATAGGCTTCGTGTTGTTTTTACAGCATTCAAGGTAGCTTTAAAGTTTCTCGAAGGTATTTCTTTTATACAATTTATATGAAACTGTTAATATATAATGAATATAGGATGATTGGTTGGCTTAGACTTAGTTCGTGCATATATCATGTTGTTAATTTCNCAAACTGTTAATATATAATGAATATAGGATGATTGGTTGGCTTAAACTTAGTTCGTGCATATATCATGTTGTTAATTTCATACTATAATTTTGTTCATTCTTGATCTG
>QRFB01013512.1:0-12125 GCA_008931105.1 Oenanthe javanica
TTGATCAGAGACTAGAAAGACTTATTTTATTACATATATATCTATGCTAGACTCTGTTCTAGTATTTTGTACATCATCAAATGAATATATTCATAACACTAAAATTTGGTACTTTTGTATTAGTGATATAATTAAAAAATTTAAAATATAATTATATTTTATTAGAATTATCTGTGTGCTTTTATTTTATTATAAATTAAATTTAAAGAGTATGAATATAATATAATAAAAAAAACAATGTATATGATTGTAGTTACGGAATCAAATAGTATTTTTACATGATTACAATTATAAAGATGAAATCAAATTTGATACTTTAAAAGAAAATCTCGATAAAAGGTATATACAAATTATTGCAATGGGGGTAATTCTAATTAATTCATATTTGTACGGGTAAATTTATATTAAAAATTTCATATGCAAGCTATATAAAAATATGTTTTTAAAATTATAAATTATTCAAAAACAGAGATAGTTATATTTTATTTTTATTAAAAATTAAGTTTAAAGAATATTAATAAAATATAACAAAAAAATATTGAAATTAAAAGAATTTAAATAAGGATAAGACTGTAGTGGCGAAAATAAATAAAATTTAAATAAATAAAGAGATTTCACAAATGAAACCAAATTTCATTGAGAAAGTATTTTGAGGGATCGTTTGGTTCATAGAGTGGTATCGGGTTAATATCATCCTTAATATCATGTGTTTGGTTAAATGGTGGAATGAAATTGTTAATTTAATATACTTTTTAATAAATGAAAAAATATATGTAGTTAATATGAAAAATAAATTACTATTATTTAATAAATATTAAACAACATCATTGTAAATTTTTTATTTTAGAAATTAATATATAATTTTATAAATAAAGATAAAAATAAATTCGATTACTCATACCTTACCTCATACCCACATCCCCTAAGTTTTCAGAAACTCATACCTCATGGATTTGATATATGTAGTTTTCAGAATCAACCATAGACGGTATGGGTTTGGAATGGATACCTAATATTCATAAGTCACGAACCAAATGACCCCTTAAGGTTCTGACATAAATTAAATGACCCCTCAAAGTTCTGACATAAATTAATATGATAGTGTGCTTTAATTATTTCATATTTACACGGGTAAATTTAAGTAAAAAAAGTCTGATAGATAAACAAATTATATAAAAATATTTTGTTAGTTATAAATTAATAAAAAAATAATAATTAGTTGAATTTTAATTTTATTAAAAAATAGGTTTTAGAAATATTGATATAATACAGTGGATATAAAAAAAATATTAAAATCAATTAAAATTTAAACATGGATAGAATTATAGAGTAGAATCATATATTATAAATAATAGAGAAAAGTGCACTTTGTGTGTCTGTAGTTTGGGACTTCAAGCACTTGCCATAATAAAGTTTCAAACTCTGCAAAAACAATACTACACTATCTAAAATTTTATACTTTGTGTACTTCCGTCAAAAAAATTTTGCAAAGTTTGAAACTTTATTATGGCAAGTGCTGGAAACTCCAAACGGCAGGTACATAAAGTGCACTTTTTTCTAAATAATAAAATAGAGTTTAAATATAGGTAAAATTATAAAGTGAAAATAAATAAAAAAAATTATGAATAAATATAATTTAAATATAAATAGGACCGAGCGGTGAAACCAAAACAAATTTATCACCCGAAAAGGGGTTTTGCTTATTAATAAATACGGAGTAATAAGTAGTATAGATTCTTGTGCAAAAAGATTAGATACAATGTACATGTGGTAACATGAACTATGCTTTACCTAAATCCTAAATCATTACCCCACTATTTGCGTGAAACTAATGAAACTTTATGTTGACCACTGATCGGGCACTGTTAAAAAATAGGTTGTCATTGCTTTTCTAAATCTTTTCTTGTATTGTTTTGGAGACACAATAGTTGGGGCAGCATTCTTTGGACCTCCTAGTATTCCAGAGCTCTTCACCCATGTCTCCAAGTGCTTGTCCCATGTATACTGTCTCATGTAATCAATTATCCCAAGTACCAGCTCTTTCCTTTCTTCATCCACTCCCACCAGCAGAGAATAATCCATAACGTCTACAGACTGCACAACACAAGAACGTTGATCACAAAATCCTAGTTATGACTTGCCTAAAAAATCTGCCAATACTATTCTGGCTCTACTGATGCATCCGGGATCAAGGTATCAAGATATGAGCATAAAGTTGATTATAAAGATAATTAATAATTCATTTCATTCTTTTCTGTTATTATATAAAGTTTTTTTATTTTTTGACTTTTAAATGCAATATCTATTAAGCATATCAAGATTCCCGATCATATATTCCAACACATTACTATTCCAGTCGCTGCAAAAAAAAATGAAGCTTTTATACAGTTGGATAAAATTAGCTTACCGCTAAAAAGGATGTGTCATTCCAAACTGCTCTTTCCAGGCATCTCTTGGCCTTACTTCCAAGAAACATAGGATTTGTTCGCAATGCTTCTAAAAGATTCATGTCAAGCAACACCTTGTTGATCCCAGTAGTATCTGAATTGTAACGAGACCGTGCTGAGCCCTTAAGATCATAGACTCTTGAAATGTTTCTTCTGAAAAATAGATTCTCCATAACCATCAGATCCATTTTAGTTTCCTTTCCACCCTTCAAGTGTTTGACGATTACCTAAAAGCAAGAAAAGAAAAAAATTAGAGAAAGTAAAATTTTATCAATGCCAACTACCCACTCCAGCAAAACACAAGGAATGGATGCATGTTCAGTAACAGGCATATAAATAATAACTAAAAAATTAGTAAAATATTCAAGTATCAAGTACAAGAATGCAAGCGACCTGATATATCCCCAGGACTTTCGCAAGACATGTTGGACTTCTGGAATCGAGAGAATCTTTCATATATTTAAAGTAATCTGGCGCAAACTCCTCAAAAGATTCTAATTCAGTCTTCGTGACTTGCTTTATAATAAACCTATCATCCAAAGACTTTGCAAAGTAGACATTGCTTTTTCCTCCTTGTGCACTCCACCTCTTGCAGCGGCTCAAAGAACGTACGAGATCTATTTGGCTACAGCCACATTTCTTTCTGAGCACATCAAATTGCTTTGAAAAATAACAGGTAACAGAAAACTTTACCATTCCTCCAGCATTGGGTGATTGATCCTCAAAAGAAATTTTAAAATGGGGACTGCTATTGGGATCTGTAAGCATAGTACTAATGGTTGTTGAAACATCTTCAGAAACATAACTCCCATAGTTGATATAATCCAAGTCCAAGGAGCCAAAAGACTGCCAGGCTGGAATGGTTGAAGCTACAGAATTCTCTCGCTTTAGTTGAGCAGCATTCCAGGCTTCTTCAAATCCACAAGGCTCGTCAGCTATCCAGTCTTTATGCTCCTTGGAACTGAGAGCATATGAAATCGCGCTAGTTGGTTCATTATCATAGACAACAATAATCAAATCTGTCTGGCCATTTTGCGGAAGTACCAATCGTGCTCCTTTAGGCAAAAGAGATGCAGAAGAGTTAAATGAGTGTGAGGTGTTCCAAAGGTTTAACTTCTGGGCCTCGAGAGGTGACATTTGAGAATAAGTCCTCTGTACGTTAGCAAAGGGATCTCTATCCATGTTTACATACTCCCCAGAAGCGTGAAAAGATCTGATTGCTAATAAATGAAATGACGAGGGCGGCAATCCTTTCCCAACTTTTTCTTGAATTCTTGTAGCAGAATCGATGGATTGAACTCTTGCCGGCGATAACAATTTCCTAGAAGGTAATTTCAATGGACTGTCTGCTGTACCATTCCATACAGAATCAATTTTATCAGACAGTTCAGATGCAGCCGAGGGAGCACGATCCAAGGATGTCTTATTTACTGTAGAATCCCCATCCAAGTGTGTCGCCACCTCATTCTTAGTCTCGCATAACACTGGCATGTAAACTCCAGGAACACCAGAATCAACTAGTGATGTTTCAGACCCTTTGTCCTGTGTGTATGGTAAATCTTTCTGGAGGAAATCTGGCAATTTCAAAATCAGATCAGAGACACTATCATTATCACAATCACAGGAAAGATTAATATCATTAAAAGATGAAACATTTCTCAAATCTTGTAACCCAGCATAATATGAAGCACCAAGTCGGGTGTCGGAACTAAGGAGAGAATCCAATGAACTAAGCCGGTGCTCCCAATCATGTGAAAGAATCAGGAGTGATTGTCTCAGGCGATTAAGTTCAAAAACATCCATTGTCACTGGAACTAGTTCTGAACTATCTTCGCTAGGTCGCTGCTGTATACACCGTAAAAAACAAGCAAGCAACTGAAAATCAGCATGATATTATAAAAAAATAACTTTAAAGAATTTTTTTATGCTCATATGATATCGAACATCTCTGTATAAACATATTGTACTTGCTAGCATACATGAGAATCGTCTCTTTCTTTTATAAGCTGGTCTTTTAACTCAATTATGTGATTATGTAACTCGTTTCTATCACACAATTCGTGTCCAAGAGATGAGCTTTTCTGTTCAATCCTGTAAAGTACACCCAATATTTCCTCGTATAAAGCTTCTTGCTTGTTCAAAATCTGTAGCAACAGTAAAACGAAGTGATTTATAAAGAGTGTCACATAAAACATGCAGTCTTAATATTATTCTACATCATATAAGTAGTATATAACAATATAACATAACTTGAGTGCACATTACCTCTGCCGTCTCTTTCTTTAGCCAATCCTGTTGAAAATGGGGAATGAACTCAAGTACTGACGGGGGCAAACAGACAGAGAATATATCGATAGGAGAATAGTGGAAGAATGCTACCATACTTCCAAATCTGTCGTAACCAAAAATACCATTTCATGAATCATAAATACACGACACAAATATATACACATACACATACAAATACAAACATTTATTGTATATATGGGTATGGGTTTGTTTAATTCCTAACCAGATAAAAATTATGAAAAAGGTAATATTAAAATTATAACACAAAAGTCCTAGATTACTAAAATATCATTACCCATAGTACCGAAGACAGTCCCTTTGCAGAGAATGACCACAGCTTGCAACACGATTAGCAGTTGCATGGTCTGAGAAACTAAGTTCTAGGAATTTTCCAAAAGAAAGGCCCCAAGCAGCATCAGACATAACCACTCTGCGGGTTGCTGGTGGAACCCCATCTACATGTGTACATCTGAGGCATCGGTGCCACATCCAAATTTTTCCATCTTGTTGTCCAGGCAGTCTAACTGTGGGTAGTCTCTTAACATTTATTGTAAGATTACCCTGCGGGTGAGTATAGCAAACTACGTGGCAATCAGCAGGCTCTTTGCATGATTCACAGCAGGACGTCTGACATAAGAAACACACCCGTTAAATAATTCCATTTTTTATGCGTAGAAAAAAAATTGATGAAACGAGAAATGTATACCTGATCAAACAGATCTTCTTGAAGATACCTTCCAAGTGGCTTATCAAAACAACCATAGAACTTAATGCGCAAGAGTCGAGAACGTTCACAGACAGTTCCATTAAGCACACAACGACTTGAAAATGATACCAGTATGCTCTGGTGACTATCACTTGGTGAATTGTATTCATTAGAGGCATCAATATCATTTACTTCTTCATATTTTTTCTGATTAAAAATTACACATGGTTGCATATGGTTTATGGTCATCTGGGAATCCTCCTGATCAAAATTTCTACTTTCAGTAGAAACTGCACCTAGCCTATATTCCTCTGAGATCAATGTAGCTGTTAAACCATCATTTAGTACATCAGAGGTTTCTACGCGATACTTCCCAGAGCTAGGAGAAGAGATCAATTGAGAATTAAAAGACTCAATTACTGACTCCCTTTGCTCAAGTTCGAAGTTTAAGCCTGCAGACTCCTCATTAAAACTTGGGAGATCAGCAACTTCTGAGTAGGAGGTCGGAGGATATGAAGTAGGGACAACAGAAATGGTACTGTCGATACTCATCCTTTCAAGGAGTGAAAATGAAGATCTCGCAGTTGGATTAGGTAAGCTAGCACCCTCATCTGCAAGGAAAGAAGTTTCCAGGGACAAATGATAAGCTGCAAAAACTGCATACTGAACAACATGCTTAATTTTCTTTAGTTCTTCACGACAAGAACCCTTCAGCAGGACCTAAGGAAATTAGATAATAAAGAACAATCAAAAGGGCTTCAATCAGTATGACGAAGCACTAACATGTACGGAAAATATGTTGTGGCATCTAGAAAACATAGGCAACAGAGTTACATGTAAACTAAGACCATGAGCATCGTTTATATGTAGAAAACTAGAAAAGGGGTTCAGATATTGAAGCATTAGCATCTATATAAGAAAAACTTTTATAGGAGATGTCAAATTAAGATGCAACCATCTCATCATGAGACCTGTACTTCTATGAGATTTAAGAGGAAGAAAAATTAACAAGATGACCTGATGTACAACTTGCTCCCAGGGATAGAATTTAACAATACACATTCACATAAACTGTTTACTGAAGAGATAATATTAGTAAAAAAAAAAAATTCTTCAATTAGAATTAAAGGAAATTGTAGTTCCCCTGCTACTTTTATAAAATTTAAATAATTACATCAGTTAAAGATTAAAAAATGCTTATCAATATAATTATCATATTGTAGGTGTTGAGTAGCAGTGCAGATTAGTTTCTGTCTTTCTGACATAGAGAGGGAGAATGTTACCGTGCAACCTAAACGCCGTGGACAACCTTCAAAGAACATTAAGGTTTTAGATGGCTTCTTTTGGGTCTGTTTAGCTTGTTCGAGGTCTTCAGATACTTTTTCTATCCGGAAGAGTTCACACTGTCCCAATCGTGTAGTAGACAATTTATCAATTGACGGAGTAATAGAAGCACCAGTACACCTAGCTATTCTCTGTAGCAAAGGCTTTTTAACATTCAGCACCAAGGAAATCTCCTTTGCCAAAAGATACTCTTGGGCATATGAAGATACACTTTTTTCAACCAGTAAAACATTTGGGTGGTGAACCTCTATCCTTGAAACAATCATCTTAAGATGATCAATTTCCTGTTAAGCCGGGTAAAGTTCATAAGCTCATGCTTTCAGACGATCTCACGGAATAGACCAAATTTTAAATTAAACAAACCTGCTGTAGTAACGTATCAAAAGATGCCAGCTGATTTGGATTTCTTTGGTACTCAAGTGCTCCTTCTAAAATAAGTAGTCTGGCATTGCTAAATTGTGAAATCATGCGCTTGTGTTTTATATTTTTTGTACAAACTACTCCTTTAATAAATTTACTGCATATATTGACATAGATTACAGAATAAGATTTAAACTCTTCATGATTCACTGAATCAACCAGTAGAAAAAAGGAATATGGATATGGAGCATTTAAAAATATTAATGGAATAAGAGAAAAAAAAAAGTGAGTATATACCTTTCACTAGGATTCCCAGATGCTATACATTTAATTTTTACATAATCAACAGGATCCATACTACCTCCACTGCTAGTATCTGGTTTCACAAAGCTTGCAGCTTGCCAAGATATTGCTGCAACTACATCAAGCCAGTTGTCTTCACAGTTTTCTTTACCCATCTTTATACCCTCCCCAAGCAAGAGTTGTGACACGAGTGCCCTAAAATGCCCCTGTACGACAGCTTTAATTGATTCCTTTTGGCCGTCGTAATCTTTCTCCTTCACAGATAGCAAGCTATTCAGGTCACTAGATGAAAACATCGAAGTTACCTCCCCAATGTCATCATCATCTTCCTCATATGCAAAAAAGTTATCTTCTCTCTCATCATTTTCATTAACAGCCGGTGGAGGAAACCAGATGAGACCATTGTTCTCCAAATCTAAGTGTTGCTGATCGTGTAATGTCAATAAATTATCCTCTTTTTCACAAGTATGGTCTATATCCTCGGTCCCCGTGTCAGGCCTTTCTACTATAGCTGAACTTTCTTGATCAAAGGGGCCATTGTGAGACAATAAGGTCGTCACCTGCTCCAGATTTGCAGCTTTCCCAGTTTTAACAAAACTATGGATCCTACAGGGACTGTCCATTGGACTTGATCCAACGGACTTATAACTGTAGAACTCATGTCTAGCATTCATACAACTAGAATCTATATCTGATGTATCATCAAAAAATGAACTGAAGAAGGTTTTGTTGGATTCCTCTCTATCGTCTTCATCACTCCTACAATAGTAAGGATGGTATAATTAATTAAAAAGAGAAGGAGAGCTCTGGTAAATGACACATGGCACAGGGCTGGGCCAAAGTAAACTGGCCCAAATGCAACAACTTGGGTAATCCATAAGCCCACCACAGGCCCCCAAAAGATCATGATTTGTTGGTGCACTTAGTAGTAGTACTTTTATTTATATACCGAAGAAACTATCTCAATCTACTCGATGTGGGACTGGGGTGTTACAAACTCCCCCACTTTTCCCAGATCGTACCTCTCTAGCCATTGTGGGATAATACTGAGTGACACCTCTGGCAACTTGACGAATCAAGCTTTCGAGAGTTGGCTTTGAATACCATATGTGACAACCCGGGTCAAATCCCGAGTCTTTTTCGAAAATCAAGTCAAGTCCCGACTTCCGAATCTGAAAATAAGTCAAAGTAAACTGACCCAAATGTAACAACTTGGGTAATCTACAAGTCCACCACAGACCCCAAAATATCATGATTTGTTGATGCACTTAGCAGCAGTACTTTTACTTATATACCAAAGAAACTATCTCAATCTACTCGATGTGGGACTAGGGTGTCACAGAAGATGTCTACACTCTAGAGTAAATAAATTTAAAACGAGGGAAGAAAGAAAAATACAATTATGTGCTATGTTTATTTACAAGGATTAAAATCCGGGGACAAATTACATTTAATTCAAATGAAATCCAAATGCAAATTCTATTGATTATCCAAACATGTGATTTGCCCATTCCAAAATTTCAAATGAAATTCTAGTTCCCAGACACGCCATTAGTTCATTTGAAAGGGATAATATTAATCCCATCCTCTCCATATCATTATCGATCCTTATGAAATGATCTCAAAAGCGATAAAATTAAGTCCATGGGATATCTCAAGGATTGAGTTTAGAATTAAAATTAGAGCAAACAATTCTATAATCCTCAGATCATGATTCTCATAAGCAAGCATCGTTTGAGAATACCACCAAAACGATAGACAAAAATGAAAAATACGATGAAAGACAAGGATATAAAATAAAACAAAAAGAGCAAAAAAATTAAAAGAACCTAATTGTAGACCAACCACCTTTGCTTGATCAAGATATACTATATTGATTAAAAATGATTCTGAAATCAGAGTCCTGAGAACAGGATGCTTTTCCTACCTGCTTGGAAAGTAATTAGCACATTCATCGCATCTCTCTATGGAACAAGGAGATGGTGGTTCAGAACTTCGACGAGGAGACTCTGAGGGATGAACTTTTTCAATGAACTTCTTCCCAACCTTTTTCCTATTACTGATACAAGAGCAAAACTTGCAATAATTCATTACGGCGCCAACATCAGACGTGTTATCTGAATCTCCCGATGCAACAACACCAAAACAATTATTTGACTTCGCGCAATTGTCACACAACATCCTACCACATCTTTGACAGTGATAACTGATGCAAGAGTCTGCAATAGTCATCATGCAATCACAGCAAATTTTACCCATTCTGTATTCACCCTAGCAGGAATATTGATCACCAACACCCCAATAAACCGAAGATCCAACTTTTTGCATCAAATCTAGAACTGTACTATCACTATCAGGTATTCCCATAGAATACAGCAATCCACCACATACCAACCCAAAAAAAATTCTGTATATCACTCTTTTTTTTCACTAAATGTACCTGGTTTGTTGTATAAAAGATTCAAAATGCAAACTTTACCCAACTAATAGAGGTGAAATTTACCAAAACCCAAAATAAAAATGGTGGGATGTTTAAAGTTTTGATCTTTTTTATGTGACAAGTCAAAATTAAAGAAACAAGAAAGGAATAAAATTTTCCCTAGATTATTAAAACATCTCAAAGAAAATAGATGAACAACCTTCTACTACTACTATATACTCCCTCCGTCCCGGCCAAATGTTTACATTTGGTCCGGGCACGGAGACCAAGGATAGTGGGTGTAATAGTGATTTTATTGTTAAAATAAATGAAGTAGTGGGTGTAATAGTGTAAAGTGTTGAAAAAGTGGAGTGAAGTAGTGGATGTAATAATATATTTATTGTTAAAAGTTACTATTTTTAGTAATGTAAAGAATTGGGTGNATTATTAAAACATCTCAAAGAAAATAGATGAACAACCTTCTACTACTACTATATATATAAACTTGTAATATTATTATAAATATATATAGCTTCTCTATTCCTGTTTTTTTCCTTTCTTTTTGTTTATATAAATCTAGCACTGAACAAGACTCTCAAACCTAAAAATCCCAGTTAGTCAACCCATGATCTTCATCACAACTAGTTAAACAAATATAATATAAATTTATAATTATGAGTTTAAAGTATGGTTCTAGTAATCAAAGAGTTAAAACACAAACAACCCAGAACATGAATCTTGAAAATTTAATAAAATCAAGAAAAGGGGTGATAATTTAAAGCTAAAAAAGGTTGTCAAAGATAGTAAAAATGTAAAATACTTAAAGAAAAAAGGGGAAGAGTACGGAGAAGTTTCCCTTTAAAATCGGAGGCTCGAATCTCAAGAAACATTTGGTGATTGTGCTGCTTCTGCTACTATAACAACATGCACTACTTGTTGTATTTTCTCTTTTATTCCCATCATTCCCGGTGAAGCTATCATTTTCACAACTCAACATGTCTCCTTCTTTAAACTATCAACTCCATGTACAATCATCCTTACTGTCAAACTCAAACATATGTACATACAACAAACAGTGTATCTATAGGCTCTCTCTTTCTGTCTACGGTAATATATTTGTACAAGAGTTGTGCCCCGCTCCCCCCGATGGAATAATATTCACTCTCCCTGTCAAAAAATTTAAAATAATATTATATATTTAAATTTATTCTCAAAATATTTTTCAAATGTCACGTATTAAATTTTAATTAATTTCATTTCAATTAATTTTAATTTAATTAATAATAAAATATCTCTTATATTTATATAAATTTTATTGATTAAAATATTTTATAATAATATATTATAAAATTCACGTCATTTAAAAACATTTTTTAGATCAAAATTTAAAATCTATAATATTATTATTTATATAATTTCACTGGTAAACACAAACATCTTTATCTTTATATATAATCGAAGTTTATAATTTTTGTGGGGTAAGGAACTTTTAAAATATTTTTTATTATTNATATGTGTGTGTGTATTGTCAAAATATTACTCCTTTTAAAATGGGGTTAAATATCTTGTTGGTCACTAAACTCAGTCTAATGTATCAAGATGGTCACTGAACTGAAATTGAACTCATATAGGTCACTAACTTGAGTAGATGGTACACTCCGTTAAGTCATCTAACGGAAGTTACGTGACATGACAAAAGTTGCTGACATGACACATCTGTTATGAAAAGATAATGATAAAGTATATTTTGCTAATATTTTATGATATATGTTGTAAATCTTTTTTTATGATAATTCTTTTTTTAAAAATTTAGCAATANTCTTCTGATAGTTATTTTAATTTTATTAAATATAAAAAATATTATTATATTTTAAATTATATTAAGTAATATATATATATAATAAAATTACTTAATATATGTTGGTCCCTGATATTGTAGAAGGGGGGGTTGAATACAATATCTGATAATTATTCGCGGAATAATTGGATTAAAAATATTATTTTAATTACTCACGAAATATTAATTATAATGAAATACTGTTCAAGTGAAAGATATTATTTTAACTTGATTAGTATTACACAATTAATATTTTAGAAAAACTGTTATATAATTGATATAAAGTCTAGAACGAATTCGACATGAAGTGTTCGTGTTTAAACAATTATATTCAAACTCAGCACAGAAATCTGTGAATATTACAATGCAGATAAATTACTGAATTTGATCTGATTTTTCTAACTCTTCACAAGTTGAACA